>PVJA010003654.1:0-87071 GCA_004027025.1 Myocastor coypus
AGGGGAGGGGAGGGGAGAGGAGGGGAAGAAGAAGAAAAAAGAGGAGAGGAGAGGAGAGGAGAGGAGAGGAGAGCAGAGCAGAGCAGAGCAGAGCAGAGCAGAGCAGAGCAGAGCAGAGCAGAGCAGAGCAGAACAGAACAGAACAGAGCCCGAGTGAGAGCTGCAGCAAATCAAGAAGCCCTGGATGTGACTACCTAGAATTACCCTAGAATTAGCCCTATAATTTGTATTTTAAATGAGTTAATATATTCCCTTTGCACTCAATCTAGTTTGAGTTTTGTTTTCTTTTTTGTTTTGGTTTGCTTTTTCATTGTTGTTTTCTTTTCCTTTGCTTTGCTGTTATTGTTCTCTCTCTCTCTCTCTCTCTCTCTCTCTCTCTCTCTCTCTCTCTCTCTCTCTCTCTCTTTCTCTCTCTTTCTTTCTATTTTCCTGTACTGGAGATCAAACTCAGGACCTTGTGCTTGCCAGGAAGCTGATTAAGCTGCTGAGCTATGTCCTCAGCCCTTCATTGTTATTTTCAAGAAAATAAGATTTCACTTATACAGCAAATCACTATTACTTATAGAAATAGTTAGAGATTCTGTTTAGAAAGTCCTTTCAAATACACCAAGTGCTTTAATGTAATCATGTAAACGGTTTTATGCATTAGAATCCTTATATCCAATAAAGCTCAAAATCTCTCTTCAGACAAAGACACCACATTTAAGAAATGGTAAATAAAAATCTAAAAAGATTGTGGTGCCCAAAATTAGGGCACCAAAATCAGCAATTTTAGAAGCAAATTTCATCTCTTTCCCTTCAGACTCCTGCTCTGGAGACCTCTGCTGCAGATGGACACCTCCATCCACCTAGGGGCCTAAGTAAGGACACAGCAGCAAACACAACTCCTTCCTTTGCAGCATCTCCTGCATCCTGTGGCACCAAGTCCTCAGTTGTGCCACCTTGGCAGACTAGGGTTGGTCCTGCCCGGTGGCTTTCATGCAGCACAGCGTCGTGCTTCCCTACATGCCAAGTGAGCTAACCGCTCTCTTTTCCTCCCCTGTTCTGATCCATCCTTCTCATAGCCTTTGGAAGAAAGTGTCTGAAACTAAACCTGGGTCAGAGGCTTGCTCCACTGAACATCCATCTCTGGCATCCCAGGAGTTTTAGGATCTATTTAAAACTTGATTCCCTGGCACAAAGTGTCACTAACTATTTTGCCTGTTTTTGTAGTATGACCCAACCCATGCACGCACATACCTTATTCACTGAAATAAAATACTTAGCGTCATACTTTTCCAAATACGAGATGTTCTTGAAGCGTCCCATTTCATTCCAATCCATTCTGTACTCCCGTTGAAAATGTTAGTTGTGACTATCCATAAATATTAATAGGAAAATTTAATGTCTCCATTTTCACTAGGTAAGACTAAAATTCAATACTTCATTCAGTTCTTGTCGCTGCTGCTGCTGCTGCTGCTGCTATTGTTTTTGCTGCTGTTGTTGGCTGAATCCAGGGTCCCTGACATGCTGCAAAAGTCATCTCCCACTAAGTTATACCCAAGGCCATTACTAATGTTAATGTAGGCAACAAACTACTAGTATTAGCAGGGCCTATGGTTTTATCACAAATAGAACTCACAGGTATGTTTGACTCATTGTAAATAACTTGAAATAGTGCACATCACTACTTTAAAATTATTCCCGGAGAATGCTTCTCTCCTCTCTTTATCTATTGTATTTCCTCTTGGTCACGATTTTCCACACTGTCCATATTTTTGGTTCCGTATCATAGGCTACCTGTATACAATCAAGTTTTAACACGAAAACGTAATGCAGCTTTCATATAGATATATATGCAAGCATATGACTCACATTTTGAAGCTCATGCATATGGATTTTCACAAATAATCACACACTTATTTATAGCTGTAGCACACACATAAACAGATCCATACCTATGCTTACACACACTTCCAATTTGTTTTCTTAGAAACAATCCTCAACTAGTTTCCCCTTCTTCAGTACATCCTAGGGACTTAGGAACTTCCCAAAGTCACTGCTACTTAGAAACCTAGCTGGGAGTGCAGTGGCCTGGGGTTCTGTCCCAGTCATTCTGTACCAGCACCAGCCCCCAGGGCAAGTTGAGACAGTGGTTGAGACTGAGCGTGGTGGTATGTCCCTGTAATCCCAGCACTTGAGAGGCTGAAAACAGGAGGATCATTATGAGTCTGATCTATGTAGTGAGAACCAGTAGGCCCTGTAGACTCTGTACTAAAATACATAAAATATTTTTTAAAAAATCTAGCTGGGGGCAATAGCCTGGGTGCAATAAAATAAAGAATGGTCCAAAAAAGATATAAGACAAAGTCAAAGGGAAAGAATTTTAATCCCAGCCAATCAGATTAGTTGAATCAACATTCATATTTAACATTTGTGCTAAGTTGTTATGAATTTTAGCTTGTAAAAATGCTTGCAAATAATTTTGCCTTTTTGGAAAATGTTGAGTAAAAATACAGTACAGTAAAAATCATTAGAATTGTTGAAACATGGACTTTTTGAGAATCTGTAGTGTTTAGCTATACCATGAAGTGGACATGCGTGAGGCTTTGTCATGAGCTCTAGGCCTCTAGTTGGACTGGAACTCTAGGATTTCATCCGGACTCGCGCAGGATATCAGGATCCAGGTGCCTAGCTGGATTCTTTGGTCTTTAGTATGTAGAGAAATTTCCTGCACTTCTTATATATGATTCTTTGAGTGATTCATTATAAGATAATATTATAAACTATGTCCTATATTACATTGTTTCCCTTGCAAAACCCCAAACCATGACACTAATGAAAGTTACTGAGTGTCTTCTCAACAACAAAAACTCGTATCCTCTTATTCATATGAAATTTTGCATGCAGTTACAGAATGTTCTGCACTTTTCAGAGTGATATCTGTAGTTTGGGAAATGATTTCTGCCCCAGAGAAATGGGACTGCCCTGGCCCCCAGCTTCCAGAAATGAGAAAAGAGGTGGTCATTTCAGGCATTTCCCAGAGCAGCATACTGTTGAAAAAGCAACGCTCAGCAGACTTGACCTGTGACTGTCTCCTTACGATTTTTAGACTCACCAGGCTTCTGATTTGCTTTCTAACTAAGACTCATGAGCAGAGACCATTTGTGAGGATGGCTAATTTCTCCTGCCTTGCCTGGGAGGTACTTGTCTGTATAGATAATGCAGTTCTCCCTGCAGGTGGGAAGACAGGTCTGGGACAAGCTTGGTACATGCTACATCTCAAAAGCTCCACCTTCCCACCCACTGTGTGGGACCACCTTTCTAATTTAAATTAGTTTCTTTTCATGAACTATAGCAAATACTATCTTAATAGTCTTTTCCCTTTTCATCTCATTTAGTTTTCTAGCTGTTGCTTTGTTGTTGAAACTCTTAATGTTCTTGAACTCTTTCTTTAAGGGTACAGGGAATTTAAATATACTTTGCTTCATCTGTGTATATATTTAAAATCTTGTACATTAAGTAACAGAATGTAAAGATAATTGCAAACTATTCTTGAAGTTACTAGTGTTTTATTAGCAGATCTGCCTTAATCCAGGATTAAAGCTGAGTGAGATTAGAGGATTTCTCTGCTTGGAGCAAGAGACTAGATGTAATAAAAGTGCTTGCTTGCTTAACAAAAATCCATCCTATTATATTCACAACACTTCTGAGTGCAGACAACTCCTACCTGCCCTGTGGCACACATGTGTGGTGACAATCAGGAGGACAACCTGCCTGGCTGAAGGGCTAGGCCTCCCTGTCCCCATCAGGGTGTCAGTATGAAGGCCACATGCCCTCAGACTCTGTACTCTGAGCTGCTTTTGTTATATTTGGCCTTTCGTCTGAATTGAGCATTCATTTCAACATTATGTCACGGTGACTAGGGTACAAAGCATCCTCTGCCTGCTGTAGATGGTTTTCTCTATTGATTAGAGAACCATTAACAAGGGGAAGGTCACAAGCCTCCATTCTCTGGAGGGCTATTCAACAGTTTCCTTTAGCTCCAAGGTCTCTGGCTGTACCTGTAGTCTGGACCAGCTGCCACTGTGAAAATGTCACCGTTCCAGGGATGATGGTGACTCAGAGCATCTCTCTTGTGGGCAATGCACATCGTATCCATAGACAAAAAATGTTACTTTACCTATTGAGGGTGATCATTAGAGGGAAAAGGTCAGGCCAAAAGGAAGTAACTGAGGACAAAGCAGGCTAGGTCACACCGCAACTCAAGAACTGTAAAATTTCCATTCTGCAACTCCTAGATATTCTACTGATAGCTTAGTAGACAAAGTACTTAATGAAGAGGAATTTTATTCATTTTAAGTGAAGGCACTGCAATTATGGGTTAGTAATAGAATGTCAATGACAGTGACTGATATTTTTGGACTGTTTGCTATATTCTAGGCTTGATTCAAAGAATTTTACATATATCAGTTTACCTTCCCTTCACAGCAATCTTAAGAAGCAAGTATTTTTATATTATTATCCCCATTTTAGAAAAAAACAAAAAAGAGAAACTGGAGCAATGAAATGCTAAGTAACCTGATCATAGTCCTGTAGTTAGTATCAGAGATGGAGGTCTGACAATCAGTGGGCGATTTATCTGTGGTAGATCAGTGTGTCCTAACACATCCCATACTGAGAGGATGTGGACTTGTAGTATATCGAAGTCCACATAATAAGGAGCTATCTGACTGTTAAAATAATCTAGAGGAAAAATTAAATTATCTGTGAAACTAGAGGGATGGAAAACAAATCAGCTGTTCTTTGGAGATGGGGAAAGGATGACTACAAAGACCGCACATCTCAGTTCTCTGTGATCCTAGGAGCAGGATGTAGGTGCGTTTATCAGGACTCATAGAACTGTACACCATAAGTTGAAACTCACTGAGTGCTAATTAAAAAAAAAAAAACCACACACACTAAACAAGAAAATCAATGGGTACAGGGTGAAATTCCTGACAGACAAATGAGTCTAAATGTACTAGTAAACATAGAGTAACTTACTCAGACAGAGAGAAATAAAGAGGACCTGACCTAAGAAGTTTTAAAAATGGTATCCAGGCTTGAGGCTAAGGATAGAGTTACAAAGAATTGTACACAAGCACTGTAACCGGGTTGATAAATTTATTTCTCAAAAGCATAAGGGTCACAGTCCTGAAACAATATGTATACAAGAATTGAGCAAAGTAAGCAAATTGTAAGTAACAGCCAGTGTTTTTCAATCACAGAAAGGTATAGAAAGGCGGGAAAAATGCAGTAACCATGTGTTGCTGGATTATAGCCAGAGAGTTACATGTGAATTTCTACTTCTGTTGAGAAGAGAAAAAGAGAGATTTCAATATACAAGCTGAAATTTAAAACAGAGAAAATCTATAGTGAACTATTTAATATACTTCTGGAAATATTAGGCAGGGCAATGAGACAAGAGAGACAAACAAATGGAATAAGGATAGGAAAGGAAGAAGTGAAATTATTACTATTTTTCAAATGATGTGACAACTTACATAGAAGACCCTGAAAGTTCCACCAAAAGACTTGCAGATTTAATAACCAATTAAATTTTCGGAGCCTGGGAGACAACTCCCAGTGGCATAAGGAACTGCCTGGCAAGCTCATGGTCCTGAATTCAATCCCCAGTGTAAAAAAAAAAAAAAAAATCAGCAGCATATCAGGATACAAAGTCAATACTCAAAAATCAGTCACGTTCTTCTACATAAAAAACCAAGCTCACTAAAAGAAAAATTAGGGAAGCCACACCTCACAATAGCATCCCCAAAATTGAAATACTTAGAAGTCAATCTAACTAACAGTTAAGAGATCTACATATTGGAACTGACAATACTTTGAAAAGGGGGGTTGAAGAGGATATCAGAAAATGGAAAGATATCCCTTGCTCCTGGATAAGAAGTACAACATTATGAAAATGGCCATACTCTCAAAACTGTTAAACAGATTTAATGCAGTCCTGATCCAAATTCCATTAGCATATCTCAAAGATCTACAGAAAAATATTCCTAGAATTCATGTGTCTCTTTTCCTTAGATGATCCATGTTATGGGCTATTCCAAACTTTTGGGGTTTCCATGGAGTAGGCTTCTCACTCACAGCTTCACACATTGCCCTCCTGAAGGCACACTGCCTGGCCTCCCAGGCCTTCTTTTGAAATCTAGATAGAAGCCTTCTCAACCTCAGAATTCCTGCATTCTGCATGTGCCTAAAACCAATGGCACATCAATGATGCCAATGTCTGCTGCCAGCTGGAGCAGTAGCCAAGCTTCCTTCTCTTAGCTGTAGGGGTCAAGTGCCTGGAATTCTGAACACTCTGACCCTGATTCTGAGAAACAAATGCTCCATGCAGGTGCCATTATGTAGTCTGGAGTGGATGCTGCCTCCATTTTGGAACCTTGTGTGACCACTGCTTCCATTCTGGAACATGAAGCTCTGCAGCTTTTCCTCAAAACAAGGTCCCTCACACTTGTGCTTCTGAGGCTCCAAAGGGTGAGAACCTGCCACCTCCTGTGATGCCCTCAGGACATCTTTTCTATTCTCCTGTTCCTCCTGGGCAATGGAGATGTAGCTCAGCTCCATCTTTGCAGTCCACAGCTTTCCGGTGCTTTTATTCTGGCCAAATTCACGGTGTTTTAAATCATTCTGCTGGGCTCTTTGCTCTTCATTCTCAACATATATTTGACTGAGAACTTCCAGCAATAACCATGCCACTGCCCCAGTATTTGACTGCTTTGAAATTTTCTTTGAAAGATTAATTAGTCCTCCATGTTTAATCTCAATCTCAGGCAGTCTCTGGACATGGACAGAATTCAGACAGACTTTGGGCCAAGCCAAAACACCAATGATCTGTAGTCTAACAACCAATGCAGTCCTTTCCAGCAGAAACCTCCCCCGCCTGGTCTTTACAGGTCGGCTTTCTATCCATCTTCTGGTCTGAGCTCTGACCAGAACCTCCCCTAAAGAAGTGCCAAAACGTTCCAGCATTTTTCTCATAGGCAACATCTCCAAATCTTTCCTATCGCTTTTCATAAGTCATTCCCAAAAATTTGTAATCCACTTGGTCAGGTTTAGCCACAGCAACAACCCCACTCCTCGGGTACTAAATTCTGTCTTAGTTACTTTTCTCTCATTGCTGGAACAAATACCCAACACACAAACTTAGGTAAAAAAAGGTTTATTTAGCTCACAGTTAATGCAAGTTTCATAATTTAAAGCAGCCTGAATTGCATAGCAAGACCTCGAGACTATGTTGTTGTGTCCAGGATGATTTACTCCATACGTCCAAGAAGCCACTGTCTGGCGTGGGGGGAAGCCTCTGACAGCGCAAGTTGTAAGTTTAATTGTTGGAACCTCCCTTGGCCACACCCTTTAAGCCCTGACTTGGTCCTTCGGCCCTGCCCCTTGAGCCACAGTGCTTGACAGTCCCATGACTTACATTAGACTTTGGGAAGACAACTAGATACAAACCATAACACATGGTGAATGTCTAAATGTAGAAATTTATCACATATCTCTATTTTGTGAATACATATCTCTGTTATTCCCCTAAAAATATTTCTCTTACATTCAGACACACATATCCCATTGTTTTTGCCACTTTCTGAAGTAGTTCTAAAAGTCCTTCTAGTGAGTGTCTTCCTAAATTCTGATAAAAAAGATAGTGAATGCTACTGCAGTAGACCATGCACTAGGAAGACACATTTTGGTCTCTACTTATCATTCTCCAGTGAAAAAACCCAGGGCTTCTAGGAGAACGGCTGATTGTATACTTAAGGTGGAAACTACAGAATGAGTCTGGGGAATCTTGCTGAGTCAAAAGCCAAGGAACCAATCCAAAAGGTGGGGAAGTAAAGAGGGCCAGATCATAAAAAGAGTCAGAGAGTCAATTTCTAATGGCTAAAGATAGAACAATTTGAGTAAGAAAATTTATTACCCTAGTATCAGGTTATACTTCTAAATAAAATATCCATAAATGTATACTAATATAAATGATTGAATGACTAAATGGGACAGATAAAACAAACTTTCCTGAAGAAGAAATCAAAATTATACAGATATATGTATGTATAGATACTCCCCTTTCCCAGAGATAGAACATAATGCCTGTTTCCTAGAATGTTGGGCTGGACTTAATGATCCATAACCAAAACAGTCAGTTCACAAAAGGAAAAAATAACAACATTCTTGTGGAGACATCTGCAAGACAATAGACAAAATCCTAAATAGGTGATGAACACTAACACATCAATGTTTCCCATGCTATCCAGTATAAAGCACACCTCACCTCTGTGAGATCCTTCTCCTTAATCAGAAATCAAACGCAATCAAAAGAAAACATCAGACAACCCCCAAATAAAACACCTAACTGTTGAATTCATAGCAAACAATAAAATACTGAGAAACTGTCACACATAAAAAAAAAAAAAAAAACTAAAGAGAAATAACATCTAATGGTGTAGTATCCTGAATTGGACACTGAAGCAGACAAAAGAATAATAAGTGGAAAACTGATGAAATTTGTCAGTAGTATTCTACCAATGTCAATGATTAATTTTAACAAGTATACTATAGTTCTATAAGATATAAATATCATAGGAAATAGGGTAAATATGCACTAGGAGCTCTGTATTAAATAGCTCTGTAACTCTTCTATGAATCTGAGATTGTTCCAAAACAAAAAGGTGTATGAAATTGTTGTCACCTCAAATACATGCATGTGCCTGACTTCAGATATATATTTATTTTTTTTCAAAACAAGAATATTGCTTATTCAAAACTAAAACTGTAAAATAAGCACTGCATTTGTTATAATATGCGTCTGAAAGCGACAGTTATTCATTGGCTTTCTTATTCTCCACTTTTAATGAGGTGTTTTTGTTTCTATAATAATTCAAATATAATCCAAGAAAATGTCAAATTGGGCTTTGGGTAAATGTTAAGGAAGTTTATCTTTCTCTCTCTCTCTCCCTCTCTCTCTCTTCTTTTTTTCTTTCTGGTCTTGAGGATTGAAATCCTACTTGGACTAGATTCAGAAATTGTAAAAATGAATCCTCTCTAATTGAAAATCATTTTTTGTGCCTGAATTAGGCCAGCTCCTCTGGGCTTACCTGGGCCTGCATGCTTACATTTGGACAGAAGAAAAAATAGAGACAGCAAACAAATGCCCCAAGGAAACTTGCCACGTAAAACTTTCAGAACAGATACCTGTTCTCATTGTGAAAGGTTGGTCAGAGAACTAATTTGAATATCTACTTCCTTCCAGATTTGTTTCGTGCTCATTTCCGCAGAGACATACAAATCACTGATGGCAGATAGAGACGTGAGCTGCTCTGCTATAATAGGTAGTTCTAGGTATACAATCAGGTGTTTTGTGGCTGTCACTTAAGCAACCCCTGACAAACGCTGCAGCAGATGAAGCCTGACGCTAATATATGAGGTGCCTTCTGCCATCCCTGGCGCCAATGCATCAGGTGAAACACACCATTTGTGACAGGGTAGCATTAAGCAAATTAATGCTCAGGAGTTTTCAAAATAGTCTTTTTTTTTTTTTTTTTTTTTTAAGAAGCAAGGAATTTATTTTTCAACTATGACTATTCAGAAAAATTATGGCAATCAAATATAGAGAGCATCATAACCAGATTTCACAGTCATTTCCTGTACCCCTGGGGAGAGCCGGAGTTGAATGTCTGAATGGCCATTCTGCCTTTCAAATTCATGCTTGGGCTGTGAGGGAAGACACGCACCCGACAGACGAACCTCCTGATCCAGCCCTGTGTGCCTGGTTAAAGCTGAAGAGTGTAGCTCTGAAAGGAAGAAAGGTCCTAGCCAAATCCACCTCTAGGTTTTCCAGGGAAGAGAAGAGGGTACAGGGCTGCCACACGAGGCTCCTGAGAAGGTATCCTGTTAACATCATTGGCCTCCTACAGTTCCTTCTCCTCAGAATAGCCAAAGGAACTTTTTTAAAATTCATAAATTGCAGGGCGTGGTGGCTCATGCCTGTAATCCCAGCACTTGGGAGGTTGAGGCAGGAGGATTGGTGCGAGTTTAAGACCAGCCTGGGCTACAAAAGTGAGCTCAAGGCCAGCCTCAACTGCATAGCAAGACCCTGTCTCAAAAAGACAAAAAAATAAAAATAAAATAAAATTCATAAATTAAAGCATACCAGTTCTTTGTTTGAAAACTCCATGGCTTCTGTCACATTCAGATTAACATTAAAACCCTTCCCAAGGCTGACTGATCTCTTGTGGTCTGGCTCCTTACCCTCTTGATAACCACTATTGTCTCCCTCAAAACGCTGAGCCCTCCTGGACTTTCAGCTGTCTAACATGTGAGCCCAACCCCACCTCAGGGCTGTCATGCTGGTGTTGCGTCTCATGAGAGGTTCTTGTCCTAGATCCTGTGGCTCATTTCTTCAATGATTAGATTAAATGCTGTGTTCTCTGGCACATTTCTGACCATCTTGTTTTAAAATACTTTTTCTGCCCACTATCTCCATCATTCTAATGCTTCTTTAATTTTTTATTACATTTAATTCTGCTTAAAATTTGCTCTATTTTTCACAAGCTTACTATCTGCTTCAAGAGTTCCATAGCAGTCATAGTCCTTGTAAGAGTGTCATAACCAGGGGTAAGGCTATTTGCAGATAGGCCTGTCCATGTCCTTCCAGATTTGTTTGGTCATACAACTTACTTTAACCAGTGAGATGTACATAGCAGTGACATGGACCAGGTCCATATGGAACCTTTAGAAGACCTAGTACGATTTATTATGTTCCTTCTCCCTACTGTGGAGATAAAGGATGCCTAAGTTGATATACAACAGAAGAAAAAGCCTTCTGATAGCTTGTATAGTTATGTATTACAGAATGTTATGGTTTGTGTATAGGTGTTCCCCCAAAGCCTCATGCAGGCACTTGGGTGGCTTCTGGAGTTTGTGATTGATTATTGTGAGTGTGGATTCTGCACCTGCTCTGGAGCAGGTCATTTGCATTACAATGTAAGGCGGGGAGATAGGCTAGCTAGCTGCCAGAGCAGCTAGTATAGGAGACTGCTCATGTGGCTTCTTTTCTTTGGAATTCCTCTTTGCTCTTTTCAGTCTTAGCTCAGTCCTGCTTTTTCGGATAGAGTAGCTTGATCCCTTTCTTTGTATGCAACATAGACTTGCCCTAAAACAACTTACTCGATGTACTGAACACATCCTTGGAATGCTAGATCCTGGGCCCTATGCTGGAGATGCAATATTAAGGAAGACATAGGTCCTGCCCTCTTGGATTTCAAGTCTAGGTGTAAATCTACAGTCATGGGGTTGAAGTACAATGTTCCTCTACACAGCATCGAGGAAACTTGTATTTTACTAGAGTATTCAACCTAGGTAGGGTCGAAGAAGACTTCCAGGAGGAGGCAATATCTAAAGTGAATCTAGAAAGGAACAAGGGAATGAAAACAGGCAGTTGGAAAATAGAGTTACAAGAGCTTGTTCAAAGTATACATTAAGTTGGTTAGCTAGTATTGAAATCAAGAATTCTAAATACACTTGATCCCAGACTACTTCCAGTTTCTCTTCCTAATACTCACATAGTGCAGATGCCATCTACTGGTTAACCTACTGGGGACCACATATTGTAAATTGCCATAGTATACTCTAGGCTCTCCTTACTCTGCTTACCTTGTGGCACTTATTTTTATTATTGCATTGGCTACAGTTTGGTCATTTTCTTGTCACTGGATGCAATGCTGGATAACTCTGAGGAGAAGAGTTTTATTTTGACTAATAGCTTCAGTCCATGGTCTGCAGAAATAGGACGGCAGAGTGCTGTGGCAGAGGAAAGGGTATTCAAATCATGAAGACAGGAAGCAGAAAGTGTAGAAAGGAGTCAGGGATGAGACTATGCCCTCCCAAAGCACACATCTGCGAACCCACCCCCAGTCACGCCTCAGCTCCTAATAGCACATTTAGCTGCTGAACTCATCATTAAGTTAATCCACTAAAAAGAAAAAAATACCCTATTTCCAAAGTACAATGACATAGAGTAAACATTCCTTCTCTAAAAGGGAGATATGGGTGAATAGAAATAGATCAGAGCAAAACAAGAGCAAAATACAGCAGAACCAACATTACATCAGAAAGCTTTATGTCCAGCTACTGCAGTAGGTGGTGGTGTGATGCTACCTCCAAAAGCTTTGTGTAACCTCCCTTTATGCTTCTGCTGATTACAGCCTTCTTGAGCTCTCTTTTGGGGTGGCTTGCTCATTGCCTGTCGTGCTTTCCTTGGCAAACATTCCACCTTCCTGGTATCACCAACTTGCTCAGGTACCACTATACTTTGGGCTTTACTTTCATAGCCTCATGTATTAATCTCTCAGGAACACACTCCCTGGCTTTCCAGGCCTTGTCCAATATCTGTGTGAAAGCTTATGGGACTCTATAATGCTCATATTCTGCATGCTTGTATAGTCATGCACCACGTGGATGACACCAAGGTCTGTTGCCAGTTTGTGAAGTAGCGAGAACCTTTTGGACCATGGGCTGTGTGTCTGCTGAATGCCTACATGGCTAAGCATGGTGAGGTGACTTCCGGGGTTTGAGTTCCCTAGGTAGCCTTTCTCGTACTTGTGCTGAGAGACTCTACTGAAGTGCAACCTTTATAGAGTCATGCCCTTGAGACTATAGAGGGTGGGGTGTTGCCAACTTACATAACGCCTTCAAATAATCTTTCCTATTGTCTTGATGCAAATATTTGACTTCTTTTTTAATGTTAATGTTTTTGGCAACCATGCATGATACCTCAGTTCACAAACTCAAATTTCCCCACAAATTCTGGTTGCACACTTAGCTGGGTAACAACCAAATTAAAGTTCTCCATAAGTCCACACTGAGCTTAACCATTGAATTCAATTTGCTTCTCATCCAACTCAGTTTACAACTAGAATTATGAAAAGAATCAAGTTGTTGAACGTGTGTACCACTGTACTTCCTGCCTGTTCAAATTCAAACATTTTACATCCTTTGGTTCTCATATTTGCTCCTGATTTTCACTGTAAATTTGTCTGATGGCCAACTATCAATTATAGCAACATGGCTAATGACGACCATATGGGGAGAGAAATCATGGATTAATGAAATCAGAGATTTTCAGAAGTAGAAAAGTCATGGAGGGCCTTCAATGACATTGAGAGAATGTTAGCTTTTGCCCTAGGATGGAAAGCCCTTACAGTGTGTCTGCATCCAGATGCAAAGCCATCCAATTTAGATAGTCATATGATCACTCTGGCTGTTTCCTGAAGAATGGACTACACAAAAACAGGAGAGGATGATAATTTAGAAAACCCTTTGAGAAGAGGCTACATGATTCAGATGGAAAGCAATGCTGGCTTGTACTGGGCAATAGAAAATGTAAAAGTGAAAAGTAATCAGATTCTGGATACATTTTAAAAGAAGAGTTGACAAGATGTGCTCGTGAAGTTTCTAAAGAAGTCAGAGGTAATCACAAGATGGTCTGGCCTTACCAGTCAGAAGGACTGGTTGCCAAACAAGAATGAGAAAGAACAGAAAGACGAAAATAGTATTTGTGGAAACAGCACAGAGCCTTTCTTTTTCTTTACAAATTGATTCTGAGTTTATTTCAGTGATGGTGAACCTTTTGAGGCTTTTAGCAATAACAAACAGCTGGTGGTTGCGTACATGCCGTAGGTTCACCACTACTAGCTTGTTCTATTTTCTGAAGAGAATTAAAAAAAATAATAAACATTAGCCATGTTAGTAAGACTGTTGTAAGAGTAGAAATATCCTGTGTGCACAGGAAAAAGGCCTGGCCAAGCAACTTATGATAAAAGTTTCTTGTGAAGAGTAAAAGACATTCAGAATTTATTTCTTTTTTTTACATTCTCTTTTAAATGTTTTACTCTGGACATGTCCCCATTTTTAATTAAATGTCAATTCCACCCAGCAACAAAAAATAACCATGACACATGCAAGAATATATTTTGGATGTGAGGGTGTACATGTCTTTATGATTCCACCTATATTCATTGGAAGGACAGACAATACTAATTTATAGCTATGGAAGTTAAAATAGTGATAGCTTCTGTAAAACAAGGAGTGGAGAATTGAGCAAAAAGGTCAGGAGAGAATTGGAAACTACTTTCGCGTTGCTTTAAAGCATTGTCTCAGAGTCATTGTATTAAGGGCAGATATAGCTGCTACTCTTTGGCTTTAAAATCACTACCTGATGGGCATCATCTTCTGTGACTATATGGTGTTGGGGATCAAACCCTGGTCCCTGCACATGGCTAAGCAGATGCTTAGTCTGCTGAACTATCTCACCAGCCAAGTGTTTCACTTTTGAAGAAACTTACAATGTGTTTTCCAAGATGGGTGTATCATTGTACATTCCTATGAGTGGAACATGAGAGTTTCAATTGTTTAAATCCTAATGTTTTCTATGATCAGTTTTTAAAATTTTAGCTCTTCTGAGAGGTATGTAATGAAATCTACATGTAGTTCCATTTGCATTTCTATGAACTAGCAATTAACCGTAAAGAATATGTTAAATGTAGGTGTTCGGTAGAATAGTTTTATCAGTTTTAAGAAATTCAATTCTAATTAGCTCAAAAGTTTTATCATGAGTGATTTTAGATAGTATCAAATGCTATATAAATGTGTCTATTGAGATCATTTTATTAATTTCTCTCTTAATTTTTTAACATGATAAATTAACATTTGCAAATGTTAAGCCAACCTTATGTTCTTGATACATACCATACTTGGTTATGAAGTATTATACATTTTGATGGATTCAATTCACTAAAATTTTGTTTAAACTTTTTGTGTCCCAGTCAGAAAGCACAATTTTCTATAGTTTTCTTTTCTTGAAAACGTACTTTTCACATTTGGGTGTAGAGTAATTCTGACTTTAAAAGAATGAGTTGGAAGAATTCAAACAGAGTATATATTATATATTTGGGAAATAGTGAAAAAGTTTTAAACTGTGATTTCAATGTAATTAATAGATGTAGGACTTTTTGCTACACATTTTAAATTTTTATTATTCTTAACTCACATTTAAATTACATATATGGGTTCCTATGTAATATTTTGATACACATATGCATAGTGTAATGTTAAAATTGGAATAAACATATCTATCTTCTCAAACTTCTATCATTTCCTTACTCTCAAAACACCTGGAAAATATCTGAAAAGAAGCTGAAAGCTTCTTTGAGATACAGGGTACATTATTTTTATCTATAGTTACCCTATTGTGTGATAGCATACAAGAACTTATTTTTTATGTTAACTATTTTGTTTTTCTCTGAACTTTTTCTGTTTTTGTTTGTTTATACTTTGCAGTACCAGGATCAAACCTGGGACCTTGTGCTTACCAGGCGGGTGTTTATTTCCCTGAGCTATCTCCCTGGTCCCATGAGCCTTGGCATTGGTATATTCCTACTAATTTGTTTACTTCACTGAAGTCATTGAATCTTGGCAAATTTGTTCACAATATAACTTTATTATTGTTTTAATATCTATGGTCTGTATTGATAGAATCTCACATATTCTTAATAGTTTAAATTCACTTCTATTGTCTTCCTCACAAGTCTGATTAGACATTTATCAATTTTAGTGTTTCCCAAAGAATGAGTTTTGATTTCATTAATTTTTCTCCCCTTTTTTTCTGTACATATTTCATTTTGTTCCTGTTCTGTTCCTTTATTTTTCCTTACTTTGGGTTTGATTTTCTCTTTATTTACTAGTTTCTTAAAGTGAAAGATTATATAAATTTGAAACCTTCCTGTTTTCCTTCTAAAGGCATTTAGTGGTGTCAATATACTCTGAAGCACGACTTTGCAGCAGTTCACACATTTTGTTATGTTATCATTTTTGTTTAGTTCAAAGCACCTTGTTTTCTCTTTTCATTTCTTCTTTAACATATGGATCACTCAAGAGTATATTATTACTATTATTTTTATTTTATTTTATTTTATTTATTTATTTATTTTTGTGGGACTGGGGTTCGGACTCATGACCTTGCACTTGCCAGGCAGGCACATGTGCTATGGAGCTCTCTCCCCAGCCCTTCAAGAGTATATTATTTAGTTCCCAATATTTAGGTACGTTTTGTGTGCATTTAAAAAGAATATATATTCTAGTAATGTTGAGTGGAGTAGGCCATACATGTCAGGCAGACAGTAGTGTTCAAATTACTGTAAAACATACTCCGAATATAATTGCTGGTTCCTTATTTCCCCTTATAATTTTATTAGCTTTTACTTAACACATTTGAATGCTATTTTATTATATATATATATATATATATACATATATATATATGTATATATATGTATATATATACGTATATATATGTATATATATATACGTATATATATACATATATATGCATTTTAGACTGCTATATTCTTTTGATGAATTATCATGATGAAAAGATCGCCTTTATTTCTGATTTTTTTTCCCCTGAAGTCTTGACAGGGGAAATATCTGACACCATACCCACATGGTGTATGCTTTTTTCTTTCAACATTTTATTCTTACTTTATTTGTGTCTATGGTTAAAGTACATTTTTTCCTAACATGACTAGATGATTTAATATTATTAATATGGTTGTCATACTCTTTGTTGTATTTTCCCTACTTTTTATTAACTGAAGTCTTTTTATTATTGCATTTTCAATTTTTGTTGGGTTATATTTAGGGATTGTTTTCTTAACCTTTGCACAATGGACCCACTGGACCAAAAAATTCCTTGTTGCAACAACTGTCCCAAGTGTGGTAGGATGTTTAATAGCAACTGGGTCTCATGTGCTAGATGTCCATAGCATTCTCTCATCCGTAACAACCAAGTACATCTCCCAAAGTTGCCAAGCATTTATTAGGCAAGAAAGTAATAAAAGTCACCTCAGTATAAAGTCACTAATGTTGGTAGTTTGCATCCTAGCTTATCTGAGTCTATCTTGACATGAGTCTACATTTTACTTTCTATAAGTTTTTCAAGCCAAGTGTACAAACATGCCAAAACTTGGGTTATTATAAAATTTTCTTCGACCATGGAGATAGCTCAGTGATCTAAGCACCTGCCTAGGCAAGCACAAGGACCCAGGTTGGATCCCCAGCATTGTATGTGGTGTTGACCCCGCCTTCAGCACACCAAGCCAGCCCCCAAGATTGGGCATGGTGGTGCACACCTGTAATCCAGGCACAGGGGAAGTTGAAACAGGATGATCACTATGAATCTGAGCTATGTAGCAAGACCCTGTACCAAATACATAAAATTAAAAATAAATAAATGAATAAAATAAAAATAAATTTTTCTTGTCTTCAAAATCTAATCATTGAAGCCAGTCATGCTTCTTCCTATGCCTTTAGAAGATACTTCACAGGGAACTTTATTGTTCAAAAGGGAAGACAAACTGTGTTGGAAGAAAAGGAAAAGGAAAAGGCAGAGAGAAGAAAATATAGCTAAGAGAGGGGATACACAGGGTGGCGGAGATAGCTCAGCAACTCAGTGCATGCCTGGTAAGCGCAAGGACTGAAGTTCAGTCCCTGGAATATATGTTGTACTTGGCAATAACATCTTACTGGCCACTGAATCCAGCCATGGTGATATACACCTGTAATCCCAGTGTTAGGGAGGCTGAAACAGGAGGATCGCTATGAGTCTGAGAGTCTGAGCTACCTAACAAGACCTTGTACCAAAAAAAAAAAAAAAAAAAAAAAAAAAAAAAAAAAAAAAAAAAAAAAAAAAAAAAAAAAAAAAAAAAAAAAAAAAAAAAGATACAGCTAGCTTCTCTTAGTTCAGTTGAAGAGAAGGGTTCATGCTGATATTGTTTGGCCTATATCATCTACTCTGAACAGCTACACCGTAAAGACAACTTGCAGTGAACTAGCTATTGTAACTCCTATAATCTGTTTTGAAACAATTTTCTTGCCATTTTTAATTTTTTTCTCTTTAAATGAAATTATACTTTACAGAATAAGCATATAAGTCATTTGCCACTGCTTTCATTTTATTTCTTGGTAACTTGTCTTTGGCTTTAACTTTTCAAAATGTTGCAACATGAAGGGGCTGGGGAGATAGCTCCATGGCACAAATGCCTGCCTGGCAAGTGCAAGGTCGTGAGTATGTTGCAACAGGGCTACAAGAGAATTTTTTTTTTTCTAAGTATTGTTCTCTAGGATTGTACGGCTTATACAATGGAATTCTTTCACATAATGAATTTTGGTTTACTGCCATTCCTTATTCTGATAACTATAGAGCTGATCTTCCTCATTATTTGCAGTGTTATTTTTATTTGTATACTTTTTATATTAACACGATTTTTCTCTTCTCCTTGTTGAGTATTTGAACACCCTTGAGTTTCTGGGTTACTGTACTTGATTTTGCTCTTGACAACCTCTTCTGATCTTCCTTCCTCTTTACATAACTCCCACTTATTTGCAGCCCTTCAGTTTTGTAACTCATTTTGTTTTTAGCACTCTTTGTTTATTTCTCTTAAACTCGTTCAAGCCTCCTTCAGTAGTTGCTCCTGCCTCTCTGTTAGCTTCTTCAGCTGGTGTTGCTGAATGTCTTGAATGAATCAGGGTCATTGTATCCCTTTAGAATTGCTCTTGGTTCCTCAGCCTACACTGTGGGTTATTGATTATTTTTTTCACCATATGGCATTATTATTTCTCAGCTACAGAAGAATTTAGGATGGCTTTCAACCCTCCATCTTCCCAAATGCCCCCTATTGTCATTGAAACTTTTGTTCAAGAGTTTTTCTTCTGACATGTCTTTATCTATTTAGGTCCCCTTTTCACATATCAAATGTCTCACTTGCAGTTTTGCTTTGAATAGTATTTTTTAATTAATTCTTTGTTTGAAATTAGTCATTCAGTATCATACCAACATAAGCACCATATTTATCTCTTACAAGAGCTAGCACAAGGTTGACTCATCTTAGGGCTATTAAAAATCTAACATTTTAAAGCACATGATCTTTGTACTAAACTGCATCACCAACACTTTTTATTTTTTATTTTGAGAAGGGATCTCATTAAGTCCTGGCTCAAACTTCCAATCCTTCTGTATCACCTGAGAGCTAGATTATAGGATATGCTACCATTTCTGGCTTCAAAACTTTTAAAAGCTATAAATAAGGAGGGGAAAAAAGATGAAAAAAATATTGTATTTTGTATATGAACTAATTCCTCACAAAAAAACATAACCATGTGCTGAAAGCACATACTAAAAAAAAAAAAAAACAACTAGTTACATATGGTAGCACACACCTATAGGTCCAGCACTTGAGAAGCTGAGGCTGGACAGTCAGTGGGACTTTCAAGGCAGCCTAGGCTACACAGTAAGTGCAAGGCAACCCTGCACTACAAAATGAGGCTCTATATCAAACAAACAAAAAGAAAGAAAGAAAGAAAGAAAGAAAGAGAAAAGAAGAAAAGAGCACAACCACTACTAAGGAACATTTAGGAAACATTTTTCTAAAAAAACTATGTATTTTTGATCTGTGGTCTCTCACTGATCACCGAAGTTATGTTCTAGGCACCCCTGCAATAAGTGAAAATCAGTGAAGTAGGCATTATATATATGGGGGGGGGGGGCTCTCACTATGCAGCTCAGACTCATAGTAATCCTTCTGGTTTCAGCCTCCCTGGTGCTGGGATTGCATACGCACAACACCACCCCCAGACTCATGTCACTGGTCCAGTGTGCCCAAGGGTGGGGCTGGCATGGCATGTGGTACCAAGGATCAAACCCTGGTTCCTGTGAGTGCCAAAGCAGGCACTTAGTCTATTGAGCTAACTCAGTGGTCCTAGGAAACAATTTTTTATGTACTTTCTATGAACGTTGTTAAAGCACTGTGGGCCTGCCTGAGACCTCCTCTGGCCCACCTGAGACCTCTTCCAGCCTGCCTGAGACCTCTTCTGGCTCACCTGAAACCTCCAGCCTGCTGCATCAGAACTTCTCTGTCCCACTGAGACCTCCTCCAGCCCTCTGCAAGCACAGCCTATCCAGCAGCGTGGCCCATCATGTGAGTCACGCCTTCAGCCAGACACAAGCGTAGCCTATCCAGTACCAAGTCCGCCGAGTGAGACCTCGGCCAGATGCAAGTATAGCATATCAAGCAGCGAGGCACGCTAGGCGAGTGAAACCTCCCTCCCCTGGCCTACAAGCAGCTCAGCCGACCCAGCAGCCCAGATTGGCCAACTAACCCGTTGGCACACAGTCCTGCACCAAAGGTCACTGCTATACAGACTGATGCAGACAAGAAGCAAAATGCAATCTCAGGTCCTGAGCCCACCTGTAACAGATACAGGAGACATTACCATACAAAAAAGTGGGAATTATGCATACGAAATCTCTGAATCAATAGCTTCTGAGGTAGACAGACAGGGGCAGAAAAATATAGAGCAACTCAGATCAGAGATAACATGTGAAGTAAAAAAAGAAATGCATGAATTAATAGATTCTGAAGTGGAAAAAAAAAACAAAACTGCAGAAATGTATAGAGGAAACCAGGGCAGAAATAACCTCTGAAGTTAAAAAAAGATAACTCTAAATTAATAATATATAAAGTAGGGGAGCAACTACAGAAAGGTAGAGAGGAGAAGAGAGTAGAAATAATTTCTGAACTAGAGAGAGAAAGGATAACTATAGTGAGAGACGTCAGTACTACTAAAGAAGACATTGAAAAAAATTAGAGAAGAATAGAAAAATGATGAATTCCCTGATTGAGGAATATAGGAAAAAATATATCACATGAAACAGTTTAAAAGAGATATACATGAAAACAAAATCTTAATCACAAGCTGGCAAAACTGTATGAATGAAAGTGAAGATAGAGTCTCAGATTTTGAAGACACAGTTGCAGCTAGTGAAAAGGTAAGAAGGATCTCTTAAAAACAACCAAGATGCAGGAAAAAAATAATTCAACATCTGCAAGATGATGCAAAAATGAACAATGTGAGATTAATAGGAATCAGTGAGAAAGAAGGAGTCAACACAAATGCTATAAAAAGAATATGGGCAGAAGTAATGGCAGAAAACTTCCCAAATTTGAGAAAACAATCAGACATTCAGGCAACTGAAATATATAGAACTCCAAATAATATCAACCAGAATAAAAACACACCCAGACATATAATAGTCAAGATCCCAGAAATCCAGCAAAAGAATAATATACTGAAAGCTGCTAGAGAAAAGAAACAGATCACATTTAAAGGAAAACCCATCAGAATAACGGCACATTTCTCTTCACAAACCATGAAGTCAAGAAGAGCATGGAGCAGAGTGCTTCAAGTCCTCCATGAAAACAAATTCCAGCCTATACCCAGCAAAACTCTCCTTCAAGTATGAGGGAGAAGTGAAATACTTTCACAAGGAATAACTAAAGAATTTCATGACATCAAAACCAACCTTAGAAGGTATACGAAAAAAATATTTTACAGAGAGGACAAAATGACCCAAACTAAACAAATGAAAACAGAAAGCACCCACGAAATAGGGCAACCAATTTAACACAGGAGAAAAAGAGATAAACAGTAGTAAGTAAAAGTCATGTCAGTCATAAGTCAATACATTTCAATTATGACCATCAATGTAAATGGACTCAATTCTCCAATTAAAACATATAGAGTGTAGAGTGGATAACGAAGCAAAATCCAACCAAATGCTGTATATAAGAAACACATTTAACTCATGAAGAAACTCATAGGCTAAAAGTTAAAGGGTGGAAAATAGTACTACATGCTCCATCACCTCAGAAAACAGCAGGGGTAGCAATCTTGTTTGCAGACAGTCTAAACTTCAAACCAAGTTTGGTGAGATGAAATAAAGAAGACCACTACATACTGCTTAGGGGAAAAATTCAAGGTGAAGAGGTAACACTCATAAATAGGTATGCACTGAGCATGAGATCACCAAGTTATATAAGACAAACCTTAATGGATATGAAAATTCTCATATCCAATACCACAATCTTAGCAGGAGAACTTAACACCCTTTTATCCCAAAAAGATAGGTCAAGCAGACAAAAAATTAGTAAAGAAATAGCAGACCTGACCCGGAACCTGGAACAACTGTACTTAGTGGACATACACAGTGTTCTATCCAAACACTTCAGAATACACATGTTTTTCAGCTGCACATGGGACATTTTCTAAAATAGACCACATATTAATCCATAGGTCATGCTTAAGTGTATGCAAGAAAACGGAACTTATCCCATGCATACTATCTGAACACAGTACAATGAAATTGGACATAAATAACAAAAGAAACCACAAGAACCCCAGAAATACGTGGAAATTAAACAACACCCTTCTCAGCAAACTGGGTTACAGAAGAAATTAAACAATATATACAATTTAATGAAAATTCAAATAAAACTTACCAGAATTTATGGGATGCAATGAAAACAGTTCTTAGAGGGAAACTTATAGCCCTGAACTCACATATTAAGAACACAGAATGAAAACAAATACTCTATTGCAATACCTAAACAGATGAGAAATGGAAGAGGAAAAGAAATCCAAAGGCCAAAGACGAGAGCAAAATTCAATTCAATTGAGACAAAGAAAACAATACAAAGAATTAATGAATCCAAAAGCTGGTTCTTTGAAAGATTAAATAAGATTGATAAGCCCCTAGCTAAACCTCATCAAAAAGAGGAAAGAAAGGACTCAAATTCAAGCAATAAGGAACAAAAAGGGCAAAATTACTACAGACCCAGCAGAGATACAGAGGATCATAAACAGCTACTTTGAGAATCTTAACTCTCACAGAATTGAAGTCACAGGTGAAATGGACAGATTCCTAGAAAAGTACAAATTACCAAAACTGAATCAAGAAGATATTAGAACTCTCAATAACCCAATAACAGCCAATGAAATACAAAATGTAATAAAAAGCCTACCGACAAGGAAAAGTCCGGGACCTAATGGATTCACCACTGAATTCTACAAGAAATTTATAGAAGACATAAGCCCAATACTTCTCAAACTCTTCAGTGAAATTGAAAAAGAAGCAATCCTCCCAAAATGATTCCTAGAAGCAAGTATTACGCTGATAGCAAAACCAGAAAGAGACATAACTAAAAAAGAGAACTACAGGCCAATTTCTCTCATGAACATAAATGCAAAAATTCTCAATAAAATCCTCACCACTAGAATACAAGTCACCAAGAAGATTATACACCATGACCAGGTAGGATTCATCCCAGGAATGCAAGGATGGTTCAATATATGCAAATCTATAAATGTGATACACTATATCAACAGAGCCAAAGCCAAAAATCACATGATTGTCTCAATTGATGCAGAAAAAGGTTTTGACAAAGTCTAACACTCATTCACGTTCAAAGTCCTGCAGAAACTTGTGATAGAGGGCCTCTACCTTAATCTGCTAAAAGCCATCTATGACAATCCAACAGCTAACATAATTCTAAATGGGGAAAAACTGAAACCTTTTACTCTCAAATCGGGTACAAGACAAGGATGTTCTCTATCACCACTCCTATTCAATATAGTTCTGGAATCATTAGTAAAAGCCATTGGACAAGTGAGAGAAATAAAAGGAATAAAAATAGGTAAAGAAGGAGTTAAGCTATCATTATTTGCAGATTACATGTTAATTTATTTGGAAGACCCCAAAAACTCCACCAAGAAGCTACTACAATTAATTCACAATTCAGTGGCATCACAGGTTACAGTCAACTTAAAAAAGTAAATAGCATTCCTCTACACATATAACAAACACACTGAGAAAAAAATTAGAGAAACAATATCTTTTACAATAGCACCAAAGAAAATGAAATACCGGGAAATTAACCTAACTAAAAAGTAAAAGAGTTTTTCAATGAAAACTACAGCACTCAGAAAAAAGAGATCCTAGATGATTTCACAAAATGAAAAGATATTCCCTGCTCCTGGATAGGAAGAGCCAACATTGTGAAGATGGCCATACTCCCTAAACTGTTATACAGATTTAGTGCAATTCCTATCAAAATTCCATCAACATACCTCACAGACCTGGAGAAGTCCCTCTTAAAATTTATTTGGAACCAAAAACAAAAACAAAAACAAAAACCAGAATTGCAAAGACAATCCTGGCCAACAAAGGTAAGGCAGGAGGCATTACAATTCTTAACCTAAAGTTATATGACAAAGCTACAGTAATAAAATCAGCGTGGTATTGGCAGAAAAATAGACTTGAGGATCAGTGGACTAGATTAGAAGATGCAGAAGTAAATACAAACACATTCAGCCACCTTATCTTCGACAAAGGGGCCAAACACACTTACTGGAAGAAAGATAGCCTCTTTAACAAATGGTGCTGGAAAAACTGTCTTTCTACATGCCGAAAACTAAAATTTGACCCAAGTCTATCACCATGCACTAAACTAAAGTCAAAATGGATTAAAGATCTAAATACTAAAAGGGAAACATTAAATCTCCTGGAGGAGAAAGTGGGAGAAAACCTTGAAGACATCGGGGTAGGGAAAACTTCATGGACAAAAATCAAAATTCACATTTAACATGTGAAAGCATCAACAAATGGAACCTCCTACTTTTTGCACCTCAACAGAAATTACCAAGAGAGTGAAAAGACAACCCACAAATTTCAAAAAGATTTTAACTAATAAGTATTCAGGCAAAGGTCTTCTATCTAGAATCTACAAAGAACTAAAAACCATTAGGGTCCCAAAATTCAAAGATCCAATGCAGAAATGGGCATCTGAGATGAACACACACTTCTCAGAGAAAGAAATTCAAGAAGCCTATAAATACATGAAGAAATGCTCCACATCACTAGCCATTCACAAAATGCAAATCAAAACAACATTTAGATACCATGTTACCCCAGAAAGAATGGTTACTATAAAGAAGTCAACCAACAACAAATGTTGGAGAGACTGTGGGGGAAAAAGAACATTTCTTCACTGCTGGTGGGAATGCAGACTGGTGCAACCATTATAGAAAGAAGTGCGGAGACTCCTTAAAAAACTAGAGCTGGAAATCCCATTAAATCCAGCTATCACCCTACTGGGAATTTTTCCAGAAGAACTGAAAACAACACATCATAGTGATACCTGTGCATCTATGTTCATAGCAGCACAATTTGTGATAGCCAAATCCTGGACACAACCAAAACGCCCATCATCTGAAGAATGGTTGAAAATGATGTGGTATTTTCATAACATGGAATTTTACTCAGCTATACAAAATCATAAAGTAGAAGATTTCATATATAAACGGATGTATCTTGAACATATACTCGTAAGTGAAATAAACTAGACTTACATATGCAAATATTATATAGTCTCCCTAGTGTAAGGACTCAAAAGAATAAATAAATAAATAAAAAAAATTAATTAATTAATTAATTAATTTTGGGCGGCACCAGGAATCAACCTCAGGACCTTGCATTTTCTGCATTCTCAACTCCTATAACTTTTTTTTTTAGAAGAGTGACTTAAATATAAAATGCATTTGGAAGAGTTAAAAAAATAATGTTTATTGAAAGTGTTAATGTTTAATTGTTTGATCAGTCTTAACATACCTATGTCTGTTGATCTATACTGATTTGATAATGAAAATATGTAATGTAATCATTGTTAAATTTTTCTTGTTTTGAAATTCTGTGCTATATGTACTCTTACTTGTTACTGTTTTTTCTATCTTTGTTTCTGCTATTTTTACTCTTTAAAAATTAAAAAATAAAGCATTGTACAAATTATTATGTGGATATGTATTATCACACTTTCATGGCATGTGATATTGCATTAAGAGATGGCATTATTCACCCAGACCTAAACATTTAGTGTATAGACTGGTGTAAATTGTTTAGGTCTACTAAGCATGCTTTTCTTCTTCAGGTATTATATGTCTGACACTATCTTCCTTTTGGGAAATGTCCTCTCCTCTACGGGCATATTGTTGCCTAAATTCTCCAGAAAGATATAAAATAAATGTCTGCCTCTGAATTGAGAGGAAGCTGACATTCTAAAGATCATTTAAGGTAGTCTACCTTTGTGAATGAGTGTATTAGAGCTACTGCCAGAGCAGTGGTTGAACTGTGGGCTGTAGCACAACTAAAGTCTCCACTCCCTCCAACTTCCACCCCCATGGTAAGCTATGATGTTATGCAGCACCAATTAAAACAGCAAACAAAAGTTCAAAAACAGCACAGTACTTAGGAAAAGTTGTAGGTAGTCTGTTGCCATCCCATCTTTATCAGGAAATTCTGCTGGCCTCCGTGAGCACTGCCCAGCTTTGGTGGTGGATCCCTTGTGATGCAGTCTAGCCCACAGCTGCAGGATCTGACAGGGACCCAATCGACAGCTAAACAGGTCTACTGTGAAGTGGAGATACTTTGGCTAGAGTTTAGAGGACAAGTCATACTGAATGCATGGTTCTGGTGGTACCAATCATAGTGTTCTACTTCCAGGCTCAATAATGAGTGCTTGTTTATACATATAGAACTTGGGTCCTAGTCCCAAGAATGGTCTTGTACCCCAACCCTTCCCAGTTTGTACCCACTGGGATGCGTTTGTTGCTAATACTGGGGTCCATCACTGATCACTGAAGTTATGTGCCAGGCACCCCTGCAATAAGTGAAAAATCAATAAAGTAGTGACATTATATATTTTTTAGTATTTATATATACATTAAGGCTTTATAATCCCTTTCCCATGCTCTTATAAACCTTTCCTACACTTTTTAAAACACTTCTAATGCTCATAACCATTTTCTAAACTCATAAATCTACTTAATTTTAACTACATACATATACTGTACGGTACATTATATGTTTATACACTAAAGAAATACATACTGCAAAGTGTATTTTGTTTTGATTTAATATCCTTTGAGTATGTTAGAATTAACATTTTAAATACATCCTTATGGGGCTGGGGAAATAACTCCATGGCACAAGTGCCTATCTGGCAAATGCAAGGTCATGATTTTGAAACTCGATCTCACACACACACACACACACACACACACACACACACACAATATATATATATATATATATATATATATATATATATATATATATATAAATTTTTTCAGCAAAAATCATAAATACTACCCTATACTACTTTACACTACCACAAAATATGTAAACACTACTCTACACTCCCTCAGAATCATGCAATATAGTAAAAATCCACAATAAACGATTTAGATTAATGGTTTTTGAAAACCCACAAAACAGTGAGTTTGTGAAAGTCGAACTATGAAATAGTGAGGGACTACCATAATAATAAAAAATACTAACAACAATGTCTTAACCTTAGAAGCATAAATCATTTATTCCTTCATAAGAAGTCTAGGGTAATGGTGCTCACAGTTTGAGCTGTATCTAAAACCGTATGTTTAATACATGCTTAAACCTGCATCTTAAGTCATAAGCACATTTGTCCTAAATCTGAAGCACCAGTAAATGTGGCCTCCTCTAGAAACAATGTCTTTGCAGATGTACTAAAGTCGGTCCAGATCTGCCATAACTCTTGTCCTTGTAAGAAAATGCTGTGTGATACAGGCCAGAAGACTTGTATCCACAGAGTCAGGGACCAGAATGATGGAGCTGTCAGCCAAGGATGGCAAGGAATATTGCCACCACAAGAGCTAGGAAGGGGCAAGGAAATTTCCCTCCTACAGAGTTTCTGTCTGAGAGAAAACACGACCTTGTTGACACCTTGATTTTGTACCTCTGGCTTCCAGGACTCTGGGTGTCAGTGTCTATTATTTTAAGCCATATAGTTTATGGGATCTTGTTAGAATGAATGGAAGCAATTTAAACTCCCAGGGAGTTCACAAGAAATGGAAAAGTAAACCTGCTTTCTCACAAGTATATGGAGATAAACTTGTTGATGAAGACAGGAATCATGTATTTCATTTTTAAAAATATGACTAAATGTTTATTATATGTCAGTAACTGCGAAGTGGTAAAAGGAAAACATATCCCAAATAATGAAGTGTACAAACATTGTTACGATAAATGTGAAAGAATACATTGTCCTCATATTTCACAGACCCCATAAAGAAGAAACTGAATCTCTCAAGAAATGATTCATTTTATGGATCATTGAGTCAAAACTGCACATGCAGGAGAATCTGGTGACATCCATCCGCACCTCAGCTTTGGAGAAAAGGCCAGACAGATTTCCATGCATCCTGACTCATGTGACTGCTCCATTTGATCCATGTGTGGAGTACATCACAGACGTTCCGTGGCTGGGGACAGGACTTTCAGGATCTTCATGATCCACATGTGAGACTGTGTGATGGAAATATTTTTTAAAAATTAAAAATCAACTAATTCTCTGACACTACATTGACAAAATGAGATCATGCAGCCCGCCACTTAGCTCGTCCGATAGTCTTACTGAGCCTTGATGACTGCACTCAGCTACGAACCAGAGATAAATCGCAGCACAGCTGCACAGCCTGTACGTTCTCTCTCCCAAGTGTACCCCGTTTGCTAACTTGTTCCAAGGACGTTCTGCTCAGCAATGAAGAGCACTGATACTACCTAATAGAAATTCACCATGCTTCTAAGCCTTTGCACTTTCTGCTTGCAACACTGTGTAAACTAAGCCCAAAGCCAGCTCTGGGCCAATGCTTTGGGAGTGACCCCCCATCAGTGCACCTGTGTATTAAAGTGGGTTGCCCTCCAACACCTTGGTGCAGAGCATTTTCCATTTGGTTCACTCCCAGGCTCCAGAAAAACCATTGCTGGTGTTTAGCTGTCGGCCATTCTGGTAGCAGACACCACAGAAATTCCCTTCACAGTTTAGTAGGAGGACCAGTGCTGGCCCCTGGCCAAGCAAACAGTATTCTTGAAGTTCCCTTCAGCTTACATGATAGTTTTTCATAATAGAGTCTGAAAACAAAAGTTTTCATAATAGAGTCTGAAACCTTCTAGTGCTCAGAAACTGTATAACCCGAATAATCCAGGTCGTGATCAGATAGATAGATAGATAGATAGATAGATAGATAGATAGATAAGATAGATAGATAGAAAGAATATATGACATATGATAAATGGAAGTAATATACATATGACAGATGATATATAGAATTAAATACATAATTAACAATGTACTTTGAAGTGCAAAATGTGTCAAAGATGTTTATAGTTGGGCTGGGGAAATAGCTCAGTGGTCTAAGTACTCGCCTGGCAAGTGCAAGGCCCCAAGTTTGTTCTCTGGCATCACATGCTCTGTCACCCCAGAAAGCCAGGTGCACAATATCAGCCCCCAAAACTGGGCAGGTATGGTGGCACATCTTTGTAATCCCAGTGCTGGGGAGGCTGAGATGGAAGGATCATTATAAGTCTGAACTGCATAGTGAGACATTGTATCAAATAAATAAATAAAATTTGCATTTGAGACTTTTAAGTATGTTCATAATACTATGTTATAGACAAAATACTATAGGACATGTTAAATGGAGCACCCTCAATGGGTTCCTTATTTTAAGAACATGAGTGACACTACATATCTATGCTTCTTGTCTTTGAATATTCTTTCTCCCTCCCTCCCTCCCTCCCTCTCTCCCTCTCCCCCTCCCTCTTTCCTCCCTCCCTCCCTCTCTCTCTCTCTCCCTCCTTCCTCCCTCCCTCCCTCCCTCCTCCCTCCCTCCCTCTCTCCTTTCCTCCCTTCCTCCTTCCCTCCTTTAGGACAGTGTTTGGAGCACATCAGGTATGAAGTCCTGCATTAAAATACATCATAAAAGTGTCCCAGATGCTCACACAAAAACCAGCAGCAGAGAGTGGCCGAGGCAAGATGAGCTAAAGTCAGAGTGGTAGTCATGGTCCTGGAGGTGGTAAGAAGGATGACAGGGACAAGAAAAAGAAGTAAGAACTTCCTGTACTGACTAGAGTGGGAAAAAAGAAGAAGAAAACTAAAGGACCAGATGCTGCCAGCAAACCGCCACTGGTGACACCTCACACTCAGTGCAGTTTAAAACTACTCAAGTTAGAGAGAAACAAAGACTATCTTCTCATGGAGGAAGAATTTATTAGAAGTCAGGAACAAATGAAACCATTAGAAGAAAAGCAAGAGGAGGAAAGGTCAAAGGTAGATGATCTGAGGGGGATCCCGATGTCAGTAGGAACCTGGACGAGATCATTGATGACAAGCATGCCATCGTGTCTCCATCTGTGGGCTCAGAACATTACATTAGCATTCTCTCATTTTTGGACAAGGATCTGCTGGAACCAGGCTGCTCAGTCCTACTCAACCACAAGGACCACAAGGTGCATGCTGCGATTGGGGTGCTGGTGGATGACACAGATCCTCTGGTCACAATGATGAGGGTGGAAAAGGCTCCCCAGGAAACCTATGCCAACATTGGCGGGTCAGACAACCAAATCCAGGAAATTAAGGAATCTGTGGAGCTTCCTCTTACCCATCCTGAATAGTATGAAGACATGGGTGTAAAGCCCCCTAAGGGGTCATTCTCTATGGTCCACCTGGCACAGGTAAAACCTTGTTAGCCAAAGCAGTAGCAAACCAAACTTCGGCCACTTTCTTGAGAGTGGTTGGCTCTGAACTTACTCAGAAGTACCTGGACAATGGGCCCAAACTCATACGGGAATTATTTTGAGTTGCTGAAGAACATGCTCCATCCAATGTGTTTACTGATGAAATCGATGCCATTGGGACCAAAAGATATGATTCAAACTCTGGAGGTGAGAGACAAATTCAGCAAGCTATGTCGGAACTCCTGAACCAGTTGGATGGATTTGACTCAGGGGGAGACTCGAAAGCCATCACGTCCACAAGCCGAATAGAAACCTTGGACCTTGGGGCCTGGCGGGATGGCTCAGTGGTCTAAAGCGCCTGCTTGGGAAAGCTTGGGCGGCTTCAGGGACCACGGTTCGATCCCCGGCACCACATGCTGCACCAGCCCTGCCCTCGGGGCGGGCTGAGCCGGCCATAAAAATGAGTAAATGGACAAACAAAGGTTCTGAAACAAGAAAAAAAAAAAAAAAAAAAAAGAAACCTTGGACCAAGCGCTGATCAGATCAGGGCGCATCCACAGGAAGATTAGTTCCTCCTGCCGGATGAAAAGACCAAGAAGCGCATCTTCCAGATTCACACCAGCAGGACGTCGCTGGCCAATGATGTCACCCTTGGCGACCTGATCGCGGCAAAGGATGATCTCTCTGGTGCTGATATCAAGGCGATCCATGCAGAAGCTGGTCTGAGGGTATTGAGAGAACGTAGAGCGAAAGTAACAGATGAAAACTTCAAGAAAGCTAAAGAAAATGGTCTTTATGAAAAACAGGAAGGTACCCCCGAGGGGCTGGATCTCTAGTGAACCACAGCTGCCTTCAGGCAAGCCGCTGGGACTTTGCTCATCCCTAGGAGGGATGAGATTTGGGAATGTGCCCTGGAGGCGCAGTAGATTTTTATCAGTAACATGGCATATCTTTTCCAGTGTGACATACAGTGTGCCTACTGGACGGCTTTTGTGATCATGTGCTTCTTGCTCTCTCTGCTTCCCAATAAAACGTGCTCTTTCACCAAAAAAAAAAAAAAAAAAAAAAAAAACTAGAAATGTGGGAGACATGTCGATACAGGCTTTAAAAGTCCAGCACAGGACCCACATCCACCACTGAATTGGTTGTGAGGCCTCACCTACTACTCTGGTCCTGATCCTTTAGTCAAAAGTTGCTTCTGCGGGGAAAAGTTCAGGCCTTAATCCTTATTTGTTGTGGGATCTTGGACAAATTATTCGACCTCTGGTTTCGTTTCTTCATCTATAGGTGATTCCTTATCATATAAGTGATTGTTGAAAAGATTACATATAATGTGCCTGGCCTAAAATAAATGTACGCTCTGATTACTGCTGCTGCTATTATTATCATAATTTTCATCATATGGAAAGATATTATAATTTATGTAAAGGTCCTTAGTAAACAAAAAGCAGGATATAGTAATAATTAGAATAACAATCATTCTACCTAAAGACCTGTTTATTATCTTGCGCCTCTGTGGTTCTTCCCCAGCGGTGCCTTCTGGGCCCCCACAAATGTCTATACAACCAGTGCTCTGCAAAGCTCTGCTCTTCTTCCTCGGAGTTAATGGCTATGTGTGAAACGCTGGTTGAAGCGGGGGTCACATACATGCACATACATACAACAAAGCTAATAAAAACCTTTACTTAACTCACGCATATTAAAAATGTTTAAAATCACAGCTTAGGCTCAAAAGAATTTCCTGGGAGGCCAGGCTTGCTTCAGGTCACAGCAGCCGTCCCTGCTCCCTGTGGACTTCTGATCCTCACAGGCCTCTGACTCTGTCCAGGAGGAGATCCACCTCACCACAAGGAGAAAGTACCCAAAATTTTCTCTAGTTCTCTGCCTCTCCAGGTAAGGAAATGAGGCAGAATACTTGCTCCCCTTGCCTCCAGGGAAGAAGAGGTTTAGCTCACAATCCCTTCCTTCCCATTTCCCTCTTCTTACTGCTCACTGGAGGGTCCTGGCCTTGTCTAACTTGCCTTAGGACAAGCTTTCGCTTCTAAAACCGTCCCAGGCTCAGAATGCTTTTTGAAAAGCTTATTTCTCTTATATAGAAACACACACACACACACACACACCCCTTAGAAAGTCTAACCGATTTATGTTTTAACAGATTTTTAAAGAGCCCTACATCACTATTTCCAGGCACGGCATGATGGAAGACTTGGGCATCCTTATCAATCACAGTGCTGGATCTGCCGTGAGCAGGGAACTGCACACACCAAGAGGCACAAATTAAGGGTGTTCGCGGGGCTAATGGGGAGGGAGCCTGATAGGCTACACTGTTTTGAGTCACACAGAAGTAGCAAGGGGTGTGTTTTGCATTCGTGATGGCTGTACGCTTGCTGCGGAAGAATGGTGGCAAGCAGAGGCCAGTTTCTCGGGGATCGCTAAGGCCCTAAACCCTCAAGCAGCTTAAAATTCCCTGGCAAAGGCAGCATGGACAAAAAGACTAGAAAGGATCCTGAGATCCAAATGCCTCTCAGATTTATTATTCATGGTTCTTGAAAGACACACCACTAACTCCTCATAGTTCCAGAAAAACTAAGGAAGTGCTGTTTTCCTAAAGAAGTGGGGAGCTGCTTAGGCCCCCGAGCCCTGGAGGAAGCCTCTGTTCATCCATTCACCTTCCCTGGCCTCTTTCATCCAAACTGCATTTCCTGACTATGCCTGAGTGTGTTTGAAGAGAGATTACCAAGCCAAACAGCTGTGTGCGTCTTCCTTTCTCCTTTTCTTCTCTCCCTCTTCCCCTCCCTCTCCCTCCCTCCATTCCTCTCTCTCCTCTCCTCTCTTCTCTCCTCTCCTCTCTCTCTCCTCTCCTCTCTCTAAACCTTTTACACTGCAGTTGAACAAGCCCCTGGATAAAGACTTTATCCAAAAACCCCCTCTTTAAAGTTATTTCAAATTTCTCTGCAAGGCTTTCAGAAATCTGTTTGTTTGAGGGCAGAATTAGATGTGACCGGCGTTTTATTGTGACATAAAACCATATTTCTTCCCTGGAAGATTAAAAAATAAAATCGGTTAATAAGAAAAGCTGTCAGCAACAGAAAATGGCTGACATAATCCGTTTATCCTCCGAGCAATAAAGATATTGGTCCTTGGGAGTCTATCCTCTCTCTCATGTTATTTCGCCCAAAACATTATCTTCCCAGCATTCTGATGGATTAAGAAGTCATATGGGAGATAGCAGGGAAATGACAGATACAAAAAAATATATAATATCCTTTCATTTCCCCTCCTCCTTCCACACTCACTCATATGCCCCCTTCTCTCCCTCCCTCTCCCCCCATCCAAAACACACATGCTCTATTTTTCCTCTCTTTTCCCTCTACCTGACACCCTCCCATTTTTCTCACCCTTTGGAAAAGAAATAGATCTTCTTTTTACCCATAATTCCAATGCTCCGATAATCCTGATGGGGTGCTGATGCAAAGTGGCACCAGAGTCCCCCCACTTCTCTGTGTGTGCGAGTGTGTGGCTTTTCCCTATCTGCATGGATACAGATCACCAAATGAAGAGATGAACCCTGATAAGAGCGTTGAACACTTAGAGAGAAAGAGAGTTAAGTATAGCCAGCCACACCACTACGTTTTTGGTCTAGGATTTCTAACAATAGCATAAATTTCATGATCTGAGCTAAAAGCAGCACATGCCAAAGGAAACAATAAACAGAGCTTTGGAGTGGCTGTCATTAAAAAGAGGCTGGGTTTTTAGGGGATTGAGAAGATTGTTAAAAACTAAAGAAAAAAAAAAGCCCCACAGACTAGTCAATCTTGCTTTCCACTTTTCTCAATTAATAGCCCCAACACTACTTTTCCCGCTGTATATGGAGGTTCTCCCACTCAAATTTTCCTTCCATTATTCTAGGCAAGGAATCTTGGGATTACCCATCAAAGCCCTCAGAATACTTTTTAAAACTGCCTTAAAAATAACCCCTACTCTCCTTCCTGGGATTCAAAGGAAGATTAATGGTCATGAAAATAGCAACTGGATAATATTACTGAGAGGAAGCTCCCCTGCACCCGGTTTTATTAAGCTGTAGCTGAGGAAATAAAAACTGTACACATTAAAGTGTGCAATGTGATATTCTGACACACATGTAACTTTCAAAAACAGTTAGCACCAGCATCTTAATTATTGCATCATCTTCTGTTTAGGGTGTTACTATTTCCCGAGTCCCACCACTCTCTTTTCTAACTCATCACTTTTTTTTTCTGGAGTGAAAAACCCACTTTAGCCACTTGTACAAATTTTTCCTTTGAGAAACTAGGTGTTTAGAATCCTCCCAGACAAGCTTTAGTAGTGCTGCACGGGAATTTGACCAAATGAGCTTACCGCTAGCTGACATGTGTGTTCTCTTAAGGAAAATGACGGGAGGCTGTAGAAGGCATAGGAAATACCAGGAAAAGATGGAGAGATGGACAAATAGCTGTGTGTGGGGGGGTTTGAAAATCATTGTCAGCATGTCTATGAAAGTAGACATTTATGCATAATGTGTGTGTGTGTGTGTGTATATATATATATATATATATGTATATATATGCATTTGTATTTTAAAATCCAAAAATATGAAGCTCACAATTATTGTCTTACCACAACAATAAAATTTACCATTTTTCTAATGGCTAATTCTCATGTATGCCTGACTACGGTGACTTCACAATGGTACATGATTGAATCAAGTCAATGGTAAAAGAGGAGGTGACACGAGGGGGAAAAGGAACATGGCTTTGGGATTCCACTTGACAAATTACTATTCATATATTTATTCATTTGTTAAAGCATTGGTACATGATATAATAAAAATGCCATCAGAGTTCTAGAAAATAATTTTCATTTCTTTCAATTCATTTACTTCTACCTATTCATATCTTCCTACAGCAAATGTCTTTTGGGATCACAACTTTATATACATTTCTGAAAGCCAATTGCTGTTAGAGAAGACATTAATTACACTGTACAAGATAAACTCCCATAAAAAATGACGATTCCCACCCAAGACAAATACACACATTTCATTATAGTAAAACCTTTTTATTCAAATGGCTATAAAACCAGATGTCGAGCAAATATCTACAGCAATTAAAAACAGGGAGTAAATTTTAAATTACAGCAGTTAAAAACAGGAATGCACATTTACTGAAGCTAAATTTTCAGTTGAAGGAGAGCCTGTCCCTCTATTACAGGCCTGTAGTAAATAAAAGCTGCTTGAATTTTAAATGGGTTTGAATTGTATAGCATGAATCTGGGTTTCTCAAATGTTTTCACTTATAGTATTAGTTATAGAAACTATGGATTAAATTCTTAGTTTGACAATTGACCTTGCCTAAAACACAATTCATTTATTTCCTCATTGAGTCACTATGTTAAATGAAGCATTATAAATAATTCTAATGTAAGGTTAATATGGCCATAGCTACTGCTAATAATTGACAAAGAACTAGCTTGGAGTTGATTATAAGCCCTGGATCACACACTTTGTCCATAACACATATTCAACATTCTTTTGACCCAACATTTACTGAAAGTTCACCATGCATCACTTGCCAAACCAGGAACCAGGATTTGTAAATAAGCCAAACAGGATCACTGACCTCTGAAACGCTGCAAATTGATAAGTCAGAGACATCAAAGACCAGCAATGACACCTCTGAGAGAGGACACAGAGCACTGGGGGCACAAGAGTCTCCCACAAAGACAAGAAGGCTCGAGCCCAGCCTGGGGTTTGAGCCCCAAAGCCACTGACCTCAGTTGCTCACCACCATTCTGATTTGTTGACACAGTCACCTGAGACTCTTCAGAAAGCCCTTCCAGGGCTTTTTCCCAGATGATTTTGCAAGAGTTGCTTGGATGAACACATTACTGCGAATGTTTTGATTTACCTAACCATAACTCATCTAATTTAATGACACCAAAATAATCACAAATTACAAACTAGAGGAGATTAAGACGTGAGTATCAGTATTCTTTCTAAAACCACATTTAAAACTGAAGTCCTGGAAGACTATTTTTATTGCAAAAATCACAAAAGCCAAGATATTTCTAATATCTGTGCTGTCCCCATTATGGAACTGATAGCACCGTGTGGAAATTGTAGTGTACTTCTATGTCTCGCCCATGATGCCTTGAGATCTTGGACAGCGGGGATGGCTCATTGTGTATGGGTGACCCATAAATGTCTGCCAAATTCAGTCCAATGAAAGTGATTTCAAATAAATGGATTGTATGAGTCATCACTATAACGATAATTCATTTCCCAGTACCAGTTACTTTTCTCCAATACTTGTCATAGCAAGATTCTCAGGAAATCAGTCTTTGTGTACAACTGTCGACTTGATTTTGGAACAGGTTGTTCTACTTAGCTAATGCACTTTGTTCTACAAGTGTTACTCAAAATTAATTTAGAAATCTGTGTATACAACATCATACCCTTAATCTAAAAGCTAATTGGACAACATGAAATTGTTGATTATGCAGGACATAGGTTACTATGAAGATCAAGTCTAGCTTGATAACAAAGTGTAAAAATGCCAGCTAAGAGAAATTTTCTGTGAGTTATTCCTAGAGTAAGAGATCATTTGAAAATTAAATTTCAGATTTGTTCAGGTCTTCCTGCCTGGTTCTGGAAATTGGCTTATAATTTCTTCTCTTAGGAAATTTCTTGGTCATTTATAGTTGAGCACATTTAGTTACATAGGTGTGTGTGTGTGTGTGTGTGTGTGTGTGTGTGATTGTGTATGTGTGCATGTGTGTGTGTGTGTGTGTGATTATTGCATTGTGGAAACTGCCAAGCACTCATTTAGTGCTGCAATAATGCTGAAAAGAGTTATATTACAATCAGTTTACAAATAGAGAAATTCTGACTCATACTTTGTTTACCCGAGATCATAAAACTAGGACTTCTCAGAAGATAGATGCTATCTGTCTGAATTCAATGTTATGTCTCTTAAATACTATTCCATACCACCTCCCCTGAACTGAACCATGGAAATGTTAGGTAAACCTTGAAGAATTTAGAAGATTCTTCTGGGTTGTGTAAAACTTGAGAGAAAGAAAATGTGGATGCTATCTTCAGAGCCTTCCCTCAGGGATTTGATTTCTACTTTTTTTTTTTTTTTCATCAGAACCCTTTGGGATCTGTGCCCTTTTCCAATTTAGGGCATTAGTCACTGTCCTTGCTTATTTGCCAGTGTTCATTTTCCTCTTCTGCCATGTACAAGTCTAAGGTCAGGCAAAAATTAGCTCTTACCTCTGGTTCAATCAGCAAAGAGCTGCTATGTGATTAGTTCTGTGTTAGATGGCATAGGGAACAAAGATGAGTATTAAAAAACATTGCTAGGGCTGGCCAGATAGCTCAGTGGACTAAAGCACCTGCCTAGGTAGACACAAGGACTGGGATTCAATCCCCGGTATGCTGTGCCAGCCCTGCCTTCAGGGTGCACTGAGACAGCAACTTAGACTGGGTGGGGTGGCATACACCTACAATCCCAGCATGTGGGAGACTGAAAACAGGAGAATCACTAGGAGTCTGATCTGTATAATGAGACCTTATAGACCCTGTACTAAATACAAAAGAAAATTGCCTAAGTAAGGTATAGTTCTGAAAAATAATGTTACAGATCATAGATATAAAGTGGGAAAACATAGATATTAGGCTGGCCTCTTTGATTCAGGTCAGGTCTGATCTAGATACCTTCTCTCTTCTCTTTCTTCCATCCCAGAAATGCAGAATGGATTGCTAAAGGAGGTCTACATTTTGAAAGTAAAGTTCTTGGAAATTTGTTCCCATAACCCAAAGGTTCTAGTCAAATTTTCTCCAGGTTATAAAGCTAGGCTCCACTTAGTGCTCAGTTTAGCCCAGACTCATAGATTAGACGCTCCACAAACTTCTGCTGACCTTCTTGTAGAGCCTGACATGTAACAGAAAAATGTACAGTGCTAGCTAACAGGTTCTTTCTCCTTTGTTGTGTATTTATTTGTTTTATTTTTCTTTGCTTTAATCTTTTATTCACCCAGAGGCTATGGTATGATCTTTGGAAAATGGCTAACAAAGTTGAAGTTTGTCTGTGAGCTAAACCAAAGCATGGATGAAGATCAAGCAATTGAGGATATATGAACGTAAAAGTGGACTCGCACAAAAATTATTACTTTAAAAATTCATGCAAGGAGAAAATAAGCTGTTGTTTTAAGGGCTTCAGCCATATTAGGTGACCACCATAATGATTCAGCAATTCATATTAGGGCCAGAACCTATCAATAATGAGATTTTTGAGTAAGACCGCTCGGGACCGCCAGAAACTCATTCAACTCAGCAACCAGGCCTAGCACGTGAATGAGACCACCTTGGACCTGCCAGAAACTCATTACCCAGCAACCAGGGCCAGCACATGAGTGAGACCACCTGGGGCTCATCAGAAACTCATTTGACCCAGCAACAAAGCCCAGCATATGAGTGGAACCTCATCCATCAGAGAGGCCCAGTGTGGAAAACTGCCACAGAACTCCCTGCAGAGAGACTAGAAACAAGACCCACCCATCTGATCCAAGAGTAGAACATCTTTCCAGAATAGCACAGCAGATTCATCTCCAAGGGAGACAGCAGGAAGAAGTGGAGCACAGGAGCCAGACACAAGCACGCCCACCTGGATGAGATTTAACTTGGTAGGTCCAGATCTGGTGCTAAGGTAAAAACTCTACCAAAGCTCTACACCAAAGGTCGGAAGGCAGGGATATACAAAATGACAAAGAGAAGGAGCAAAATGCACTTTCAGGTCCTGAGCCCACCAGAATAAATGAAGGAGACAATAGCATAGAAGAAATTGGAAATCACACAGCTGAAATCTCTGAAATAGTAGCATCAGAAGTAAAACAACAACTGCAGAAAGATATAAAGGAAATCAGCTCAGAAATAATTTCTGACGTAAAAGAAGAGATCATACCTATAATAAAAGAAGTACTAAGTGCTTCCAAAGAAGGCACTGATAAACAAATAAGAGGAAAATAAAAAAAAAAGATGGAATCCTTGAATGAGCAATATAGAAAAGTAACAGAATGAATGAATCAGATTCAAAATGCTGTATAGGAAATTAAAACCTCAATCACAAGATGGCAAAACCATTTCAATGAAAATGAAAATAGGCTTTCAGACCTTAAAGACATCATTGCAGCTAGTGAAAAGGCAAAAAAAGATCTCTTAAAAACAGCTAGGATGCAGGAAAAAATAATTCAACATCTATAAGATGATGCAAAGATGAACAATATAAGACTAATAGGCATCAGTTAGAAAAAAAGAAGTCAATATAAATGATATAAAAAGAATATGGGCAGAAGTAGTAGCTGAAAACTTCCCAAATATGGGGGGAAATGCGACATTCAGAGAACTGAAGCATATACAACTCCAAATAACATCAACTCAGTTAAAACCACACCCAGACATAGAATAATCAAGATCAAGAAATTCAGTCCAGGAACAGTACACTAAAAGCCACTAGAGAAAAGAAACAGATCACATTTAAAGGAAAACTCATTAGAATAATTGCAGATTTCTCTTTACAAACCTTTAAGTCAAGAAGAGCATGGAGCAAAGTACTTCAAGTCTTTCAAGGAAACAAATTCCAGGTCAGACTGCTATGCTCTGCAAAACTCTTTCAAGTTCATAGGAGAAGTGAAATACTTCCAGGACAAAGAACAACTAAAGAATTTCATGATGACAAAGCAAACCCTACACAGAACACTAAAACATATTCTAGAGAGGGATCAAAATGACCACAATTCCATGAAGGAGAATGGAAAGAACCCACCAAACAGGGCAAACAAACCCAGGAGAAAAAGAGGTATACAACAACGGTCTTTCAACTATTCTTTTGTATGCAGCAGCAAAATATTTCCATCAGCATATTCCACAAATGGACTTTTCCTGCACCCTATGGGTCATGGTTCTATCTGGAGTCTACAGGTGCATATCAAGGAAATAGCAGTAGTTCAGTCCCACAAGTGACACCTGGCCACCAGTAAGCGTCATGGACACTGTCTATGTCCACAATATCCTAGAACTTTGTGCGATATCCTATCCCCAAACTGTTAGAGGTTCTGGTCACATATTGGCCATCCTAGTATTTATGTTATATTTTATTCTTAGTAATTTTTTATCACCATGGAAACTTTTTCTCAGTTTGTATTTTTGTATATATTAACCTATTCAAATATTATGTGAATACTTTGAACTGATTACAGAATTGAAGATATGATATACAACATTCTGACCTCTAAGTTGGACTTATGATTTGATTTGAATTTTGGAATATTGTTTTGAATTATTTAATTTTAATTAATATTTAATTAATCTTCCAAATATTGTTTATACTTTTTGTTTTATGATTTGTACTATATCTCTGACTTATAATATACTTGTAAGACATGATATGATATTTTCCCCTAGTATTAGAAATTTTAAAAAGAAAAATTTACATATGTATATCTAAGAGGTATGATAGATATACAGCTACTTTGTCTTCATTCACTGAGAATTAATGTTTGTACTAGTATTGTTTAGACAAGATATCAGGTCTACATCTTGTCCTCTGAATAATTACTATGAAGACAACAATATGCGTGGTATTAATTATTATTACCATCCTACTAACTTGTTTTGAAACTGTTTCATTGTTATTTTTTCTCATTAAAATGAATAAAAAATATATATAAAATTTTTAAAATCATGTCAAATAAAGGGTGATCATCAAAGACCTAAAATGGTGGATAACTATACATTAATATAGAAAATTTTTGTGTTCATAGTATTTCTTAAGTTTGACCATCATTTAATAAAACTAAAACTGGAAATTAGAAAGGATGCTTTATGGCAAAACCACTCAGACTTATGATCAGAGAGATAATTGAGAAGAAAAATGTGTTTTGTCCTACATCAAAAATTCAAGAAAAGAATGTACATGCATTTGTTTTGAGTTACACAAATTATTTAGTATATATTTGAATTACATTTATAATTCCTTGCTTTAACTTTGTCAACTAACTGACCACTTCTGATGTTATCTAGCAAATGGTCTTATGTACAGACAACTAGACAAATGTCAACGGCCTCACAGAAATAGAAAAATTACTGGAGGTCTTGATAAATACACAAGGTGTATTGGGTGTCATGTACAGATATGTAAATAGTAAGAAAGGATGTTATGATAATCTTAACACATTCTAAAACTATGTGTTTTAAGGAAAAAAATCATACATAATTTATACATATAGAAGTCTTTCCCAACAAAATAACTACTGATTATCTGATATAAAAAGTTTATTGAATAGGGATTAAAGTAATTAGAAAGAGTTTCCTGCTTGAAAAGAGATGAGTTGGTGAAGTAAAAGTCATCTCATGATTAGGAAAAATAAAAGTCCTTTCTGCTATTATGCACACAAATAAAGAAGTCCCGGAGGCAGAAACAGCATTTTCTGATTGAGGGGGACCACTTGGAGCATAGAAAATCTTCTTGTGGCAAAAGTAGTTCCCTTATGTACAAGGAAAGTACAGGAAATATAAATCCCTTAGCTTAGTTTGAGGGGTGATAAGTCTCCTTTAGAGCAGCAATTAGAAGCCAGCACATGGTAATTAATATTGAAAATAAAAAAGTCATCAAGAAGAAGAAAGATATACTTTTTAAAAGAAGGGAAAGAAAATCTAGAATTCAATAACTAAAGGTGATACTTTTTTATTCTATTTATGCATTTGATATAGAGTCTCACTACACAGCTTGGACTAGTAGTGATCCTCCTGTTTTTAGCCTCCCCATTGCTGGGATTATGGTCATGTGCCCCTATGCCAGACGCAGTTGCCATGTTAACATGCTCCAGGGGTGGAGCTGGTGCAGCATGTGGGACTGGGAATCAAAACCTGGTCCCTGCACTTGCCAAAGCACACACTGAGTCTGCTGAGTCATCTCGTTGTCCCTAAAGGTGATACTTTTGATTGATAATAAGAAAAATCTGTGCCTTGTATTTATTTAAATCTTATTCTAAGTGACAGCTCCCTTAAATTTGCTGTGCAGTATCAATAATAAGAAATACAAAACTAACTAGCAAGTTTTTGCAACATATAATAGTCTATTATTCATCTACCAAATATGGATAGTATCTGTCCTATAGGAGGAGACTTCTAAAATTCAGGAAGAAAAAAACAACTATAAGCATAGTAAAGGTCTTTTTTGTAAATAGACAATAAACCAAAAAAAACCCAAATAATAAAATGAATTCTATTCAGTGGGTTATTAAGCAGAATGCAAGAAAGGTTTTCCAAGCATCTTGTCCTGTCTCATATATGGAAGCTAAAGAAGTTGACCTGAAAGTAGAATAGTAAGTGCTAAAGGTTAGAGAAAAATCGAAGTGGACTTTTATCAGTGTATACTACATGCATGTATAAAAAAATCACACTGAACTCCATGAAGATGTATAACTATCAAAAATACATAATTTTTCAAAAGTATTCCCAAATTTTAAGCTGATGCCAACCATGCTGAATGAATGTGGGACCTATTCTATCAACTTAGGTTAACCTCACCTGTGTAGCAAACATATACTAATTTAAAAAAAAAAAAAAAAAGACTCACATACAAAAAGGAGCAGAGGTGGAAGACACAATTTGGAAAACAAGTGGCCAACATGCTGTACTCCTCTTCCTCTTTTCTCCTCCTCAGCTCAAGCCACCTGGGATGATCATTCAGGACATTTCTCAGAGGGCATGACCTCTGTTTCCTGAGTCTATAGTAGCATAAGAATTGGATATTTTAGGATGGGATTTTATGGTGTCTGAGGAGGTTAAAGAGGAGGACTATATCTGGAGCTCACAGTGAAGAGATCAGAGGCTGAACTCTTCCAGCAGTGCTAAGTTCTGTCTGCGGGTGACTGAATCCAGCGGGAAGAATGAAAGCAATTTTGTAAAAGAATAAATGCTAGCAGGCTTCTTGTCAGGAGCAGGACAACTTCAGCAGAAAGAAATAGTGTGTACAGTGGTAGGTGGGGTGCACTGACAAAGAGGCAGGATGCGTGCCAAGACAGCCCAGCAGGGTGAGCAGCCTGGGAGGGAAACAAAGCTTAGGTCTGCTCTGGAGTTGTGATGAAGCAAGTGAGGGAAAAACCACTTGTAACAGATTCATAACATTTTATAACATCGTTTTCATACCAAAACCTTTTTAAAACAAATATGCTAATTTTTGCAAGGTAGGAAACCAGCCATGCCTTCCTTTCTATTACAAGCTTCCTTACCTAGGGTAATTCCAGAAGAAGAGAGAAGAAGGTTTAACGTGGGGAAGAGTCTAGAGTTCTGTGCAACTGGACTGGATATTGTAATTAGTGATGTGATGCTATTCTGTGAACAGGAAATAACTCAAGAGCTGTTTGTAGAAGTTATGAAAACTGCTAAAGGAATCTTCCAACATTCACAGAGGAATTAATCTGAGGAGTTTGAGAGGACAGCAGAAAATGATTAAAATTTCAAAATTGGCTTTGCCTGACCCAAATTGGAGCCATTTGTTCAGTATCTGGTTTGCACAGGTGCAAAGTTTTAACTTGGAAGAAACAAAGTTAAAAAAAACAAAAAACAAAAAACAAAAAAAAAAAAAAAAAAAAAAAAAAAAAAAAAAAAAAAAAAAAAAAAAAAAAAAAAAAAAAAAAAAAAAAAAAAAAAAAAAAAAAAAAAAAAAAAAAAAAAAAAAAAAAAAAAAACAGGAGGAAAAAAGAGAAGGAAGGGAAGAATAGTGGACAGAGAAGAAAGTGGGAAAAGGGAAGCAAAAAAAAAAAACTTAGTGGAGAAAACTAGGGGAGAAAGAGAAAGAAAGTGGAGAGAGAAAATAAGGGAGCAAGCAAATACCCACTTCCAAGTAACAATCCAGCAACGCTGCTTTTCTGTTGCCAATACCCATAGGAAGTGCTGATGAAAAGAATCGGCCTTTCTTGTGTAATGTTGACAGCCCAATTCATACAGCTTCCTGGATGAACATTTAGAGATCAATAGCTTTTAAACAAATCTCTCTCCTTAGTCCTAGCATTTGTACTGCTAGAGATTTACTCCAAGAAAATAATTATGGATATGCACAAAGATTTTGCTGCACAAATACTGCAGTGTATAATATATTAACAAAAATAAGGCAGTGGAGTAACGAGCAATTGAAGTATAAAATCCTACAGAAAAATATCTGTATCTTCAGAAACAGTTATTCAGTTTTAAAAACGCTATCATATAAGGTATATAAAATGGGTGGAAATACAATGGCAATCCTCCACATCGAGTGTTAAAAGTAGCTAAACTCTTGATTATGAAATAATGTTTTTTGTTTTTTTCTTTACTTCTATTAATCTTATATCAAAAGCATGCTGTAAATTTTTTTGTTTTGTTTTTTTGAGACAGGGTCTCACTGTGCAGTTCAGGCTGGCCTTGAGCTCACTTTTGTAGCCCAGGCTGGTCTCGAACTTGCACTGATTCACCTGCCTCAGCCTCCCAAGTGCTGGGATTACAGGCGTGCGCCACCACGCCTAGCTATGTCATAAATTAATAATAAAGCAGCACTGAACATTCTAAAGCATATTTTTACAAATCTGATGCACAGTTACCTGAATAACACACTCCTAACCCTTGGTCACCCGTGCCGGAAGATTTCACTCTGTGTAATCATAATCTAAGCCCATCCATGGACAATTATTAGAATTTAGTCAGAGGATTTAGGATTAATCAGAACTGGTGTTAGCTTATCAGGACACCTAGAGGAGCAGGTAAACCTGTATGTTATAAATCAAATCACACCACAGAAGACATCAAACATAATAAGAAGGTCGGTGTTTGGAAGTGAAGTATCAGCTTCACAATGCACAGCTCAAAGCCCTGAAGCATAGCTAAGATTAAATGGAGTCGTTAAGGTAGTCTACTGACCCAGTAGTATCAGTAGCCTCATTGTAAAAAACACCAGAGTACTATTCTCCTTCCTCTCTGTTTCTGTTTCTCTGTCTCTCTCCTCTCTTCTCCTCTACTCTCTTCTCTCCTCTCCTCTTTTCTCCTCTCTTCTCTTCCTCTCCTTCTCCTTCTCCTTCTCCTTCCTTCTGACTGCCCCTCCTGCTTCCTATACATATACAACATGGAAATGCTATGTGAGGACATAGCAAGAGTGTGTCTGTAAAGCATATAGAGCCCTCACTAGAAACAAATGCTAAAAAATCATGATCTGAGACTTATACCTCCAGAATGAAAAATTTAATTTTGTTATTTAAGCAACCCAGATTATCATATTTTGTCATTATAGTATCTGCCTATTAATACAAATTTTGGTATCAAGAAGCAAGATGCTGTTTTAACAGACACCCACATTTGTGATATCTTTGGATCTTAGAGAATGTATGACTATACCTTTAAAATAGATTATCTGAGGTAGATAATACAAATGGGAGCTTCAGGATCACTGTGTTCCACTTACCGTGGAGCACCCCTTTGCATTCTCCTGGACCTGGGCAACATTCCAGGGACAATGTCACACAACCTAGGGCTAATTATGAGGAAGCAGAGATAAGGGAAACAAAGGGCATCCTGCCCCAGTGCCAACCTGTCCTGGAAAATTCCAAAGTTGCAAACCAGGGTTTAGGTGTGGCAGACCTCTGTGGCTCATGACGTGACATGACACGACATGACATGCAGTAATTACTCTTCATCTGCAGCTCACTGAAGGTTCATGCATATGTGTTGCATCTAATACATACGATTATGATAGAGTGGCTTATGAGCAAGAACATGTACAACAGCTGACATGATGTTGGCATGTGCAAAATATTCTTTCAGCAGTGTGAGGTCACTCACTCTGAACATGCTTTCACCCTAATGAACACTGTTACTCCTCCCTTACATTTGCTTGCTATGTCCAATTCTTTGCTCGTCACACACAAGAACCTAGGAACCCATCCCAGACTCCATCACCCACAGTAGCATCTGTGTCTTACAGAGCATATGTATATACGTATACAAATATATGAATGTGAACATACATATTATGATTGTCTATAATATTCTTATACACATATAAGAATATTAATAGCAATACAAACATTAAAGGTTGTTCTAGTGAGGTTTTAAAAAAGAATAAGTTATTACAGACTGGAGAAAAAGGAGTGTTTATTATAAAGTGGAAAATAATTCAGTGGAATTATATTCTAATGTTCTGTGGAAATTAGAATTTGGGAGTGCTGAAATTGAACACTTAGTTGAGGAGATTTTTAAGTAGGTGTTTGGAAATTCCTCAGGCTATCAATAACACAAAAAGTGAGAAAATATGTTCTGAAGAGACTACTAAGTGTGTGACTAAATAACACTTGATAAGGAGATTGGTATGAGTGCTTACCACAAATTTAATGAGCCATTTTAGCATAATTCAATAATAAAGATGAGATTACACCAGTAGAAACACTACCAATTTAGACTAAAAACAACAGGGTAGAATAACAGAGCAGTTGGGCTGGGAACACATTTTATTCTTCAAACAAAGAGAAAAATGGGCCTGAGGTAATGCACAGATCAACAGGGCTGATGCTCCTACAGCAGGTCCAGGATGAAGTTGTTTCCTTCATGGTGACAAGGGCTTCAAAAGTTGTGGTCTTTTCCTCAATTTCATCAGGACTGGCTCCTCTCACTCAGTGCTTCGTGAGCAGTGTAGCTCCACCAGGAGAGCACAATGCGACTGATCCTAGAACTGCGGAGTATGTCTTCTCAAATAACAAGGAGTCTATAGGTCATGTAGCTCCAACATGGACTATTTCAGTGGTTTAACCACTTCAGCAACATCTTTTGACTCTCACCCCTTTGCCGTCTTCAGCATTTCATATTGGCCCACAGGTAAACTTCACTCATGGAAACAAGTCAATTCTCACATTTATAGACATCATACTCAAGTAGACCATCATGTTGAGGAAGAGAGACAATTTCCTTTCTATTCCTAAGAGTGAAGAAATCTTCCTCAGAACTTCTTCCAACTCCACTCATCATATTAATTGTCCAGAACTTGGATACATGTTCATGCCTCTAACAATTATGAATAAAGAAAATAATATTAAATTATGGATAGATAAATTAAGATTTATTTTTTAAATATATAAAGGGAGGCCAAATATATAAACAAAAGCAAAAGTCAGTTATTGTATCAATTAGGTTTAGGATTAGCTGCATAAACCAAAACATCTAAATAGAGGTAAAGAGCTTGTAGAAATTTAGTTTCCCTTACTATGAGACCAGAAATAGGCCCGCATCACTGGTAACAGTGACTTAATGGATGGATAATGTAATATAATGTAGTATAATTCCAGTCATCATATCCCTTACTCAGGAAGAGCAGAAGGGAAACAGGATAAAATGGCCCCACTTTCAGTGCAGCCAGTCCTTTTTAAGAGATTTTTTAAAAGCTCCACCTAAAAACATTGAATTGTCTATTTCAAGCTGAAAAAAAAGATTGAAAATTAATCTTTTAACTGGGCACATGGCTGCTGAGACTTTCAGAAAAGAAAATGAAAAGAATGGATATTGGATAAGCAATTATCCCTATCTGCCATAACCAGCCAAAAGGAAGGACTCAATGGCCTTTGGGTAGGCAAAGAAACCATTCAACTTTATTTTCTTTTGTAATTTCCTTAAAAAGTCTTCCTACATCTACACATTATTAATTTCACCCTTTTTTTCCTAGCATGCCATCTGTCATTGAAGAGGCTCAGAAGTTAAAAACTATGTCACTGTGAAGGCCCTGGATGAAGCAAAATAATATTTATATACATATGTGCATGTATATTTACTTATATGTATGTATCATGTCCAATGTGATTGCATTTGAATGAAAACATTTCGAATAAAGAAAATAATTTTTATTTATTTTGTTTTGTTTTGACAGAGTTAGTTTTAATCATTCTGTATAGTTGTCTTACTAGTAAGGTATAGCTGACTGACAGAAACAAGATTAGGAAGGAGAAGAACACATGTTTAGAAACTTAAAAACAGGAGATCAAGCAAAGAACAATGTCTACGGCCAGGGCTATAGCTCATCAGCACAGCACCTGCCTGGCAAGCCCAAGGTCCTGAGTTCAATTTCCAATGCCAAAAAGATGTTTAGGAAACATCTACTTTGTTACTTTAATTACAAGCAACTTCCTTCCTGGTAGCATGTTACAATGAGGAAGTCACCCAAAACATGACATGGAAACTAATAAAGGACAAATTTCCCAGTAGTTTAGTCACCTTTACCTTGGGGGATGTACTACACGTACTAGAGACATTTGCATAGATGAGTAAACAAAGAACTTTTTTTGTACCAGGGATCAAGCTCAGGACTTTGAACTTGCCAGTCAGGCACTTTTCCCCAGCAACAAAGAGCAAATCTATAAATAGAGTTTGGTGATATTTGAAAGGCTAGGATACTATCCAACTCACTATTTCCCCCTTAAGTTGGTCAAGATTTTCAAATTCACATTTGCCTCAATCTGTCTCCCAGCACTTTTTCAAAGAACACAAAAAAACTCCAAAAGCCTATGTGCCAGGGATTGTATCAGTTGCACCCTTATTTAATTATTTTTTCTTGCTGTTAACAAAGATGATCAAGTTCTATCCATGACTCTTAAAAGGTGTAGAAAAGATAGCTAGTTTCTTTCCCTTACACTAGGAAGACAATATGATGTTTACACATATGGGCCTGATTTATTTCACTTATGAGTATGGTCTCCAGTTGCAGCCATTTTTCTAAAAAAGGCTCAAGTTTACCTTTCTTTAGAGCTGAGTAAAAATACCATATCTTCTTTATCCATTCCTCAGTTGGTGGGCATTTGGGTTGCTTCCAAGATTTAGCTATAACAAAATGCACTGCTATAAATGTGGGTGCACATAAATCTCTATGGCATGATGTTTTCAGTTTTCTTGAAAAATACTCAGGACAGGAATAGCAGGGTTGAATGGGACCTCTCTGTTCAAAGGAAAGGAATGTGTAGGATGAGGGAAAGGAAAAGAGAAAGAAAGAAGGAAGGAAAAAACTGTCTGTGTATATATATAGGAGAGCTTAGATAATTATGCTGATGACTTCTGCTGGTCTACTGAAATAGACAGCTAATACTTATTCTTTACCTCTTTTTTAATCTTTAACCAATTTTTGATCAATTTTTCATACCTATATTTGATAGTCTAAACAACTAATTTGAAGACAGCAATATGCCATATAACAACTATTGCTGAATTCTTATCATTTTGTTTAGTAAAACTATGTTTTAGTGGGGCTTTTTTTTTTTTTTTTACTATTTTTATTCTCTTTCAAAAGGCAAAAAAGGTAGTTAGCTACAGTGTTCAATGTGCCTTGATTTGTTGCTAGATGCTTTGATTAATTTGCCTATTTTAGTGCTAATCCTAGTGTTTAAATTGATGTGACATAAAATGTGTAGATGTCCGACAGACAAAGCACCTTTGCTATTCTCTTTAAGTTCTCTGCATGGCTCCTTCACACTCACTTTCCCTTTAGATAAACTTCACAGTAATTCTTTAAAGACTCATGAAATACCATTTCATGCTTTTGATTGGCATTTGTTTCACATTTGCCAATTAAGTGTCTAAAGACTTGCCATTCCTACAATTTCAAGTCTTTCTTTTCAAGTCAAGGTATGTCTCTATTCAGTTCCTCTTTTATGGATTTCAGTAAAGTTTTATTACTTTCTATATAAATGTTATATTTTTCTCATGAAATCTGTTGCTAAGTACTTGTTGCTATTGTGAATGTCTTTCTGTTTTTGAAGTAGACTTTCTATGTGGCTACATTAATCTATAATAAAACTGCAGGGTTGTGTGTGTTGATTTCATATTCAAATGTCTTACTGAATTATTTTAATAGTTCTAATAACTTTTATACTATTTCTCTTGAATAATTTTTAGATTAATGATGATTTTATCTCCTAATTATAGTAATTTTGCCACTTCCTTTACAATGAATATGTTTTTTCATTACCTTATGCATTATGCAGCAACCAAAAAATGATATGGTGAAGCCTATAGTAATAGTCCTCTTTTTTCTTCTCCTTGATGAATATTTCATTGTATGAATGTATTACATTTTATCTACGTATTTATTTGTTGTGAATATTTATACTATTTTTACTTTCTGTTATAAATAATGCTGAAATGTTCACTCATACACACATTGGTATGGAAAGATGATACCATTTATTTGGGGAATATAATTAGTAGTGAGATTATCAACTCATGCAATATTGCCATATTTAAAAATAGCTGTTTGAGGAAATGCTAACCTGTTTCCCAACATAACAAGTTTACATCTGGGACTATGAGGGTTCCAATTTCTCTAATACTTATTTGCTATCATCATCCTAGTTGGTGTAAAGGGCAGTCATCCATTCCCTAATGATTGGTGATGTTGAAACATTGTGAATAGCTCTTTATGTGTAATACTTGTCAGAACTCAGAAGACCAAAATGTTGAAAAGAATGTGGGTAGGAAAAGCCAGGCTTAGGAGGTTTCATTTGGGAAAAAAGATTCCATTGGCAAATGGACTAGAGCCCATGTGTGTTATACTCTAGCAGAAATTTTATCTATGTTTTTCTCATGTCTTCAGAATTTTTAGGATATTGGGATCAAAGCACCCTAATGTTCAAGCTGTGACATGGGCACTGCTGGTTGCTTTTAGACAGATTTAGAGTAAGGGTCAAGAATAAAGAATAGAGCCAAATGATGCAAAATTTGGACAGAAAGGATGCATCTGTAACATTTGCACAAAGAATAATGTGGTTGCTAAAAGGCTATATTAAAACAAAATCAGGGACTGTGGCACAAGTGCCTGCTTGGCAAGTACAAGGTTGTGAGTTCAAACCTCGATCCCACAAAAAAAAAAAGTATTTTGCATCCAGACAAAAGAAAGGATGGATTGATGGCTTCTCAAAAACTGACCAGACCGCAATCTTTGTATATGGATATAAAGGACAAACATAAATTCCTCTGAAAGACTTTACTCTTAAAGGAAATTCGTAGAGTGCCTTGATTAAGGACAAGAATGGCATTTTAGGGAACTGGTTCTTCAAGTTCACTTCACTATTTTCTGCCACTCAGGCTCAGGCCACAGCAGTACGGGCAAAGGAGGCTCAGCCATGCCTTGACATCATCCATTTATTTTTCCAACTCAATCCCTGGCACATAGGCTTTTGGAGTTTTTTTGTATTCTTTGAAAAAGTGCTGGGAGACAGAATACAGAACATAAGAGTTCTGGGATCACAGAAAATTCCACACAGATTTCAGAAGGTTTTGGAGGCCAAGTAAAAATATGTGACATGGTTAGGGAGTCCACAAGGAGTCCCCAAGGTAGTGCTGTGTGAAGCTGTAAGAATGAAACTGAAGGTGCCATGAAGACCTGAAAATGTTGGAGATGCTAGGAATGTTGAGTATTTGCTGAGTAAAACTCAGACAGTGAGAAGAACCAGCTGAAGTACTTGCTGTGTAGGCTACAACCAACAAAGCCATGGGGGCATAGGTCATCAAGCCCTTTGCAACTCATATTTCACCACAACCTATCTTGGGACCTGGATCCAAAGCCATAGAATTTAATACGTACCCTACTGGGTTTTGTTCTTGATTTGATTGGATTCCTTTCTACTCCCCTTTCTACAGACATCGCCAGAATTTTACTAATCTGCCAGGTAGTTCTTACTCAAGTCAAGTTGACATATCAAAATAAATGACTAGCTACACTGATATTATGACATCATAGCCTTCTATTTTCAGCTATTTCTGTGAAGTGGTCAGCTGTCAGTCTAATGCTATTCCTTCCAAAGCCATCTTTTTTTCCCTCTGATATTTTGTACATTGTTTATTTTGCCTTTAGTTAGCTTTACCATATGCCTAGGTTTATCTCTTTCATTGGTTGAGGATTTGAAGGCTACCATATACCTGTGGCTCAATATCACTCACCAGTTCTTGGCAAGCTCTTCACTCCTTTCTTCCGACCTATTATGTTGACTATCTCCTTCTTGGATTTCAATTACAAATCTATTGGAACCCTTTCATGTATTGTTCACATTCCTTATAATTTCTTACTGTAGTTCCTATAATTTTCTCTCTCTCTCATCACTTCATTGTGGGTATTGTTCCCTTACCTCTCTTCTAATTCATGCATTCTTTCTGAGATATAGACAAGATTAATGTGATCTTAAAACTAGCCAATGAGTTCTTCAATTTGATCCACGTATTTTTTAGGTCTAAATTTTCATTTGATATTGTTATGTTTTGAGTTTCTAATGTGAGAAAATCAATCTTATTTATCTCCTTAAATCTACTAAATATAATTATTTCAAAGTCCATGTCTTGTACAGCTTCATGCACTATACAGAAAACTGTATGGATAATATTTTACAGACTGTGAACATCGTAGAGAGCACAAAGTTACAAAATAACAGAGGAAATTACCAAAATGAAATACTCCAAGTTTTAAAGTGCATGATCTTAATAATCTACAAAGCTATGGAAGCTTTGAATATTTGAGGAATCTAGAATCCAAACTTTATAAGAATCATTTATTTCATGCTGAAAAAAGATTTCTTTCCCTTTGATTGGTTCTCCATCAAAACCATTTTAAACATCATCTTAAACTTTTGTTTTTTTAATATATAGCCTGATATTTATTCATTTACTTATTCATTACTCAACAAACATTTTGATCATCTTTCACACCGTTTTCTGCTCTAAAGATGTGTGGTAAACAGCGCAAGCAGGATTCCCATCTCATAGACATTTCATTCTAGTGACAGATAACAAGCAAAACTTATAACTTAATATGAACATTAACTTCAGGTAGTGATGAGGTCAGTGAGAAAATAAAGCAATCTAATATAGTAAATTGTGTGGTTGAGGGAGGATGACTGGCTACATTGTCGGGCTAGACCTCTCAGAGAAGGTGACATTTGAGCTATATACTGTATAAAAAGCATCTTATGCAACAGAAAGAACAACTGCTAAACTCCTATATTTGAAACATCCTTGGTGAATGAAGAGGACAGAAGAAACTGGATGTGACTGGATGGTCATGAATGAAGAAGAGAGTGGGATAGAAAAGTTGGCGGGAGTTGAAATCAGGGCACCACCACCGTATACAATGATAACAACCGTCATTTCTACCCATAAGATAGTAACTATGCTCATACTCACTCTGTTATCCTAGAGAATTTAAAGACTAAGCAAAATACATGAAAAAACTGCTATTCATGTACAAGGAAAAATAAATAAGGTGAGTTCTTTTTATTTTTTTTTAAATCTTTTTTTTCTTTAATAAGGTGAGTTCTATCTTGCCTTTTTTTTTTTGAAAATATGATCCAGCAAAATAAAGAGATCCCAAGCCAACTATATGATCTCACAGATAACTGAGGACATAAATAAGAGTTCAGGGAGGGTAAGGTGGCTAGAAGAGGCAAAGTGGAGATTTAGCAAGAAGAAAGCTATTCAAAAAAAGAATTACTGAAATCACAGGCAAGGACATTTTTAAAGAATACAGTTTTACTAATTAGCTTCTCCATCCCCTAGTAGATACTTTTGGACACTAAAATTTGAGAGTCTTAATATGGAAAGAACGTGAAAGAAATGGGCATAATATCTTAAGGGAATAGGCTGCATTTCCTGTTATCCGCAGACATGATGATGAATTTCACTATTGCAAATATACAGCGGTCTCCTTGTTTTAGCTGAAGATAAGAGGAATCTGGAGATGTCCTTAACTGATGAGATACAAGATTTCACTGAGTAGAAGACACAGTTTGAGAAAGAAGCTCTTCTCAACTCTCTCCAGCTCCATATTTTTTAAAACTATCATCGCACTGATTTGAGTTTTCAGCTTGCTTCTCAGCCTAGAACATTGTTTAGGGGCCCTTTTTTTTTTTTTCATTTTCCAACATGTATGTTGCGTGGTGGTTGGATGAGTGATGGAATATATGAATTAATGGAACCCGTAAGACTTGGATCTTAGTATAAGCTGTTTTCATTTCCGCTCTGATTAGGTCAGGTAAAGAAGTCAGCTCTATCTCTTGCTGATCTTTCAGAGCACTCTGTGGCCCCTGATTCATTCTTCCTAGCCAGCTCTGGCTTTAGGTACACAGTGTACCACTTTTGTGCATGGGTTAGCCACACCTTAGGGCTGAGGACTGTGGCTGAGAAATTTTGCTTTGACTGTCACCATGCAGAGGACTCAGCGTCCTGTCAAGGTTTGAAATCAAGTTTGGTTTTGAAAAGAGCAAAGAGAACAACATAATTTAAAAATCAAAGAAATTCATTTTAGTAGTAAAAGGTTAACAGCCTTTAGGAGGAACAATTTTTAATCACCCTCGTCTAGACTCTATCACTGGAATCACCAGCCACAGAGTGAAATATGGCCCAACTGCCGCCACCAAACAGCTCCTAAAGACTGTTGTATTTAATCATGTCTGTGCACCACTTATGGATTTTCATTATGATTCCTGATGCTGTTGCACTGGGTAAAATATTAATATCCATAGTAATGATGCATGAAGCTTGGAGTGTAATTTCTTCACTCTTCTTGTCTGATATTAAATTGTTACCACTTTATCATTTGTGTAGAACTGCATGTTTCAATTAATCTTTCCATATCAGCAGCCCTGATTAATATAGATCATGATTCATAAGCTTATCGTCACTATAGTTTTAACAGATCATTTATAAAGATCTTAAATTTCAGGGTCTGGGAGGTGCAGCTGCTGTGTCCAATGTGCCTCTTTATTCTCTATTCCAACAGTGCTGCTATACACCGGCTGTCACTTCCTGTTGAATAATTAATTTCAGGAAACCACATTTTCCCAAGGGGGAAAAAAAAGAGACTGAAGCAACTGGCAATTGGCAGGACATAGGGCAATGTTTGTTCACCTTTCCACGCCAGCCTGAACGTTGCCTGCGCCTCATCAGCGAGAGCTGCTGCTCGAGGGGGATTAACCACAGGTGTGCGCAGGCTTCTGCGGGCTGCACTGGGCAGACCCAGCCAACACACTCATCCCTGGACACTTATTGAGGTTTGATGGAGCATTGAATAACTTCCCAGGCAGCTGTTGTTGCTCACATGAATCGGCAGACCTCACTACATCTGGCATCGTGCCTGGAGCCTTACGCTGCTCCTGGAATACACATTCGAACTGTGTGGTCAATGTGGGATGGAAGCAAGCAGAAGAATTAGCCAGGGGAAGGTGTTCAAACCCTTTTATAAACATCTTGGTGTTATACTAAGAGTTCAGGTTCTTCTACAGAAGAGAGTATTGAGGCTCAGGGGCTTTAGACCCAAAGACAGTCCACCATCAAGAACCTGAGAGTCACTGCAGTGGCCTCACCCAGCACTGCCACTTGATTAAGGAGGCAAAAGCAGACTCAGGAGGATTACCTAAACATCACCGTCCTCTTTGGACAGACAAAAAAGAACATTAAATAAGACAGAACTCACTGGCTTTCGTGGGCCTGCATCTGGACCAAATACCCATGGTTCAAGTTTCTTAAAGAATATACTAGGGCTAGCCGGGCGTGGTGGCGCACACCTGTAATCCCAGCACTTGGGAGGCTGAGGCAGGAGGATCAGTGCAAGTTCGAGACCAGCCTGGGCTACAAAAGTGAGCTCAAGGCCAGCCTGAACTGCATAGTGAGACCCTGTCTCAAAAAGACAAAAAAAAAAAAAGAATATACTAGGGCTTGGGGGTTAGCTCAGTTGTTTAAGTGCTTGGACAAGCTCATTCAGATGCAGGGGACCGAGGTTCCATCCCCAGCTCCACATGCCTTACCAGATCCACTCTTAAGGCAGCCTAAGCCAGAAAAAGAAAGAAAGAAAGAAAGAGAGAGAGAGAGAGAGAGGAAGGAAGGAAGGAAGGAAGGAAGGAAGGAAGGAGGGGGTCCAGCGGGATGGCTCAGTGGTCTAAAGCGCCTGCTTGGGAAAGCTTGGGAGGCTTCAGGGACCGCGGTTCGATCCCCTACACCACATGCTGCGCCAGCCCTGCCCTCGGGGTGGGCTGAGCCGGCCATGAAAATGAGTGAATAAACAAACAAAGGTTCTGAAACAAGAAAAAAAAAATAATAATAATAAAAAAATTTAAAAAAAAAGAAAGGAGGAAAAAATGAATATACCTAAAAAGGAAAACATTTGTGTATAATATATATATATATATATATATATATATATATATATATATATATATATATTTTTTTTTTTTAATATTCTGGTAACTAGTAATTAATCTGATAAATACTAAAATAATTTCTTGACTTCAAAATCTAAATGTTTTATTTCCATTTTTATTAAATTGGGTGATTTTTTTTTTTTTTTTACTTGTTCAGAGTAAATTTATGCTGTTTGCTTTTATCAAATTTGTGCATCTTCTACTACACATCTTCTATGTGGAAAGCATTGTCTAAGCCCTAAGGCTTGGATCTGCATCTGTTTTGAGGTGAAAATGTTCCTTGAAAATTCATTTTGAAACTTAATCCCCATTCCAGTGATATTAGAAAGTAGGTCTTTTGAGGGGCAGCAATTAAATCTTCATAGTTCTGTCTTCCTGAATGCCTTATAAAGGGGGAGTGGGGAACCAGCTCAGACCCTTTGCCCTTTTACTTCTGGCTGTGTGAGGGCACAGAGCTCAAGTCCTGGAAGCACAGACAGAAGCCTTCATGAGATACAGAATCTATCAGCATCTCTACTGTTGACTTCCCAGTCTCTAGAATGTGAAGAAATAAATTTTTGTTCTTTATAAATTACCCAATCTCAGGGTTTTGTGACATCGCAAATAGATTAAGAGAACATCTTATTGTAGATTCCACTAGAGACAGACCCGGAATGAGAATCCAAGAGCAAAAAGTTAGATAGGGAGAGGATCCTAGAATACATCATTGTGGGGGTAAGAAAGTGAGGTACAAAAGGACGGGCAGCCAGCAGAATCTCCACTGTCAAGCCAGTTACCTCTGTGCACAACTGGGAAACTCTGGAAGACCACATAGCATAGGCCTCAGAAATAGCTCAGTGGTGGGCCGAGGAGCCAAGTTATGTATCTACCATGCTATTGTCTGTCATGGGCAGGGCTTATTTTTGAGGCATTAACTTTCCCACAGTCAATCCTCACTTGCTCTGTGCATCAGCAGAGAAATCCTCATAGACACAAAAGCTCTCAGAGGAGGACTGAGGAATTCCTAGCAGGCAAGCGGAACAGGTGGATGTGAAGACCAAGGGAAGCTGAGCGGCTAACAGTGCTTTCTGCAGCCACACTCCAGTCCACTCAGTAATTCAGAACATTCCAAGATGGCCTCTCACACTCTCCAGATAAAAGAAAGTAGATATTGAAATGCTCACTAATGCTGTGAGGTTTTTAGGAAAAAATTTATATAGTCATATCTTGCATATTTTGTTTTAGATACAATGTACAGTTATTCACCAGTATTTTGTTGTTGGGCCAAGACCTTTTCTTCTAATGTTACATACTCTGATAGAGTTCTACCTTTCTTTTCATGTATGAAGCATACCCATGGAAATGCAGCACCCACAATTTCTGTTCCAACTTCCAATAAGTACAGAAAGAGCTTACAGGGACTTCTGAAGTGATCTAAGTTAAGATATTTTCCAGATGTTTATGATGGTCCCCAATCTTTGCTAGTGATTTTACCCACATCTAATTCAACAGCTACCTTTTAGTGACTCACCTTTAACAAATCCAAAGCATTCAATTTAATGTTCACAGAAGCAAGAATTACTCTTTTCACATTTGCCATCGGGTTATGTAATATTTAATTCAATTTCATGGTTACATTACTAAACACAACTGTCATAGAGCAGATTTATGAACAGAAACAATTAGTACTTCGTACTACTGGACGAATAGATACCCAGATGCATGGGTTTTCTGTTGAGCACTATTAATACAGTCAAGACAAGTTTTACATGACTAATCATCTGATTCTCCTAATAACCTGTGCATGACTGAGGCGCTGATATTATCTCCTGTCTACAAGGAGGATTACCAGGCATAATGGTTCAGGGTCACACAGCCACAATGGCAGAGCTAGGCTTCCAAATCAGGATATCTGGCTAGAGCTAAGCTTTTAACCGCAGTGCCATGGACTCTGACTAGAAACTTTCCTATTAGCAGAGTAACTGTAATTTGTCTACCACATTGTGACAGTGTTAAAAGTGAGAGGGCCACTGCCGATATAACACCAAACCTCAGATGTGAAACAGTAAAGTTGTTGGTGAGCTAGGTCATCTGGTCATTAGCTGAGTATTTGTTTGGAGTAAATTTATGCTCTTTGGTTGGCTTGGTGCTGACTGTGTTAGGGTCCTGACTAGGTAAGAATGGTAGAAAAGGGAAAATTCTAAGTGAGACCCAGAAAAAGAAATTTCCATGGGAGTGGGGTACAATACAAAAGATAGAGAAACCCCCAAAGAGAATGGAAATAATGCAGGTCTCAGTGATATTGCAAGAGTCTCTAGATTCTCTGGTACTAGAAACATTAGGAATTTTGAAACATTCTAAGAGACTGAAAAAGGCAGACCATATCTATATAACTCAGGAATTAAGGAAGAATTTTTGGAGAATATGGTATTTCAGTCGGCCATTGGATAAGTTTGGAGGTGTAAAGAATGGGATGTTCCAAGTGGGGAAAAAGAAGAAAAGGCAATCAGTCAAGAAGCCAAGAGGTGTATTACAGGTTGTTAAGTCATTCTGTCTACCTGGTAGTAGAGTGACAATATTGTGGGCAATTGCACAGCACACTGGAGGTTGCAGCCAGATTATAAACTAAAGGTTAGACTTGAGAATAAATGATGTACCAGGAAATATTTTTGTAGACTCAAGATTCAATTGCTTTCTCTCTTTACTTCTCTCATGTACCAGCCATGTCATGCTTCTGGGTCTTAGTCATTATATTTTTAATATAAGGATGCTACCAGTACTTATCTCTTAAGGTTGAACAGATCAGTTTATGGTCTAGAAATCATTTAGATAGAACCCACCGTAAAGCCTTTATAAGTATTAGTTATTGTTAGCATGGCTGAAGGCAAGCTTCAGAGATCTGGCAGAGGGAAGACAAGGACTCCAAAATAGCAAAGAAGGCAGAGAGAATGTGTGCTCCTCACAACTACTTGATGACTTGAACTTCTTCTCACTTAGCCTCATGGTTCCCATGTCTCCCAAGAGAGGTAAATCACCCATTCAACACTCACATGATGTTGCCTCTCTCAGGAGCGCACTTGGCCTCGATGATGTCCCGCTTGTGTCCTTAGTGCTCCTGTGAAGATGGGAACCACTCCTTCCAGGGTACCTCTTTCTTAAACATTCTTTCATCCCAGTCTCTCAAGATGTTTAACACTGCATTTTTTTAAATTTTACATTCTACTATGCACCATACATTTTTTGCTATTGGATATCAACTTTGCCTTATTCACTTGTATGTCTTTAATGCTAGCATGGTGCTTAGATAACAGTGTCTAACATTACTTTATTTTATCTTAATTTTTTTTGGGGGGGGAAGGGTCTACAAGTGGTGTTTAGGGTCTCACTATTAGATCAGACTAATAGTGACCTGCCTGTTTACAGATGCCCAAGAGCTGTGATTACAGGCATGCACCACTACACCCAGTCTCAATGTCTGTCTCAGTATGTCCTGTGGGTGGAGCCAACAAAAGAGTGGCTAACCTTGAAATACTGAATGAATGAATGAACTAATAAATACATGTAATCTCATCTCTGTTCCTCATACCTAGCTATTTTTTTAAATGATCTAGACAAGGCCAGTGAGATAGCTCAGCAGAATAAGCATCTGCTTAGGTAAACACACGGTCTGGGGTTCAATCTCCGGTACCACATGCCATGCCAGCCCCATCCCTAAGTGCACTGAGCTGGCCACCCAGACCAGACATGGTGGTGTACATCTGTAATTCCAGCCCTTGGGAAGTTGAAACAGGGATCACTATGAGTCTGAGCTGCCAAATACATTAAAAACAAATTAAATAACTAAATAAAGTAAATAAATAAATAAATAAATAAATAAATAAATAAATAAATAAATAAATAAAATGATCTAGACAAAAGACTAGAAAAAAGCCTGACATGTAATAATTGTTCAACAACTTGTGGTTAGTATATCATATAGTATTAATATTGGTAGAGTTAATATGCAGTTAGCATATTATACAATGTTAATGCTACCATAAAACTACTCCCAGCCTAACATATTGAGTGCCTGACATGAGAGGAGAAGAAAAGCTCTTTGCAGGGTGGGCTATGAATTCTTTTTCCCGTTAATCCCATGCTGAAACCAAAAGGAGTACCTAATGCACAGTCATTCAGTCACAGTGAGTGACCTTGTAAGCCCACCTTATTTGGGTTCAAGAGGGTTAACAAACTTGCTGCTGATGGATAGCCCCTTCTAACCTGCATTGAACACTTTAGTTTTTAGTAAGACACACCTTCCTGGGTCTCCAGCCTCACAGTTCAGAGCCAAGGTTGGGACACTTTTGGCTCTGAGGATCAACTACCCAGACACACTGCTTTGTGATTGCATTACAGCTCAAATTGGGCAAAAAGACCTGTAGAGGGCATAGGTTAGAGCTGACCCATCATATTTCATAAGCAATTATTACATTAGGATAACAGAAATGATACATCTAATCTACAGGTACAGCAATAAGCTAATTAGATAATTTAATATTTTTTCTAAATTCCCTCAGAAGTAAACCCTCACCAAAAAATGTCAATGTTGACATTATTGCTCATAATTTTCTTAAAAATTATAGTCTCTTACTTCTTTAGTCAAAACTTTTAGTGTGTGATATTCTAATTTTCTTCATTGTTTTACTAACCTATAATGGCCAAGACTGAATTGGTAAAAATTCTAAATTCTGTAAGTTTAAAAGTGATAAGATTTTATTTTATTGTAGACTAAAGCAAATAAAGAAGAATAATGAGTTTTTTGTGATACGACTTTGCAGGATAGGCTTCAGATCTGGGGAGGCCAACATGTTTACCACACTGGTCTTGATTTCAGTCAGTACTGCTGGACCTCAGTTCCTTACTCATAGGAGAAGAATGGAGTTATCCCTAAATTCTTCCACTTCAATTTGGATAGCAGTTCAATTAGAAGTAGTTCAGTACAGTTGGTTAAAGTACATGATTTGGTAAAGTCTCTCTGGTGCCAGGGATTGCGATTTGATCCCCATCCCCACATGTAGCACGAGACCTGCTCTTAAGGCAGCCTCACTCAGGAAAAAAAAAAAAAAAAAAAAAAAAAAAAAAAAAAAAAAAAAAAAAAAAAAAAAAAAAAAAAGATAGTATTTTTTGCTTTATAAGTCCATTGGAAAACATTTTTAATCCTAATTTCAATTCAATTTTCTTGAATAAATTAAACATTTATATGGAATTTGATTACACTAGTGTTTACTTAATAAACCCTATAATAGTGGAGGCACATTTCTCAGTCATAACCAAGCCTGATATAACACATACCATGAAACTCACAATTCATGCAGTGCAAAATCCAAGCAGCTACTTAGATTCAAATCCATAATCCAAGACCTTCACTCTGTCCTGCATCTGGCCTCCCACCACCTTATCTCTGTCCAGCTACTAATATTGTGTGATTCCATTCATAGCTTAGAGATAAGCACTGGGCTAGTATCTGTAGGATCAATGAAATCCTACCCTACCTTTCTACCTTTGTTATGTAGATACCAAGGGAGCAGTGACAATATGAGTCATAATACCTCCTAATTTTTAATGACTTTAGTAAGGTATAACGTGTACCCCCCAAAACTGTATCAGTTATGGCTTGGTGAGTTTAGATAGAGTACCTGGTAATAGCTAAGCCAATATCCATATTATTAAATGTAGCTCTTCCTTGTTAAAGTCAGCTGAAGAAAGTAGATTTTATGGTTGAAAACAATAGAAAGGAGAACAAACACCAAGCCCCACCCTGGACTGCCTTTCAAACTATCTTCTTTGATTGAAAACGCAGGCTCCTAGCAATGGTTGACTGACCTTGGGAGACTTTTTGCTAAGGACTGAGGAAAGGTTACCCTAGTGCTGGTCTTGAAAGCACAGTACTTGTACCTCATAGGAAATAAGGTCGGGTCAGATAGTCTGTCAGGCCAATAAAGGTGCCCATTTCTTTTCTCTTGTGACAAAGCTGCTACAACAGTAAGCCCATGGGCAGCTACATGGTAGAAAGAGATTTCCTTAGTCTCCAAGGATTATGTTTGAGCCATCACTTTCTCTGATGAATTTAACTGGTTTTTACCTCAGGCTCTTAGGGCTCCTATCAGAGATCCCTTCTGGATTTCAAGTACTACTCTGCTCTTGATTGGTGCTGTGGCTGGATCAACTTGAACAACTCACTGTTATTTCCGATTTTCTTCACTAAGTTCCATGATATATAACATAATAGTGAAAATTCTTTGATACCCATGGGAAAACAATAGGAGAGATTCAATAATTACAAATGATACTGAGAAAACTTAGCCACAAGTGAAAATGGGGGCGGGGGGGGGGTGCGCGCGCGCATGCGCATGTGCGCATGCAAACCTGTAGTGGGGGGAAGAGAATGCTTATTTTTTTAAAAGTAAGAGTGTTGCTTGATACAAATGAGAACACTAAAGCAACCATAAAAGTTTCATGATTGAGAGAACAAATCTCATTTGTTTTTAATGCCCCAGGATAAATCAGAGCCAATTTATCTACATTTCAGGTCTGAATTTTTTCACCCTCTCTCCTCCTACTTAAAAGATACCCAACCCCAAGCCCATCAAATTCCAGAGCATTTGAGTCTTTTAGAATTCTAATTTTGCTTCTTTATGTCTTTATTGCTCCTTTGATAGAGAAATTGAAAAAAAAAAAAAAAAAAAAAAAAAAAAAAAAAAAAAAAAAAAAGAAAAGAAAAAAGATATGAAGGAAAACAACAAAAAGCTATAATTATGAAAATTCAATTTAATTTTAAAGCTTGTGGACAGAAAAGAAGAAGCCAGAAAAGAAGAAACCAAATTAATTTAGCAGGGAAGCATTGCATGAAATATTGTTGAAGTTTAATAACCATGCAAAGACAGATGATATGTGTGGAAAAATTAGTTGTAGGACCTCATAATAGTCTATTAATATTTCCTACAGGCACAAAACCCTTTCCTGAATAATTGTGACAAAGTAGTCTTTTGAAAAAGAGAGAGTTGAAAAAAGAATCTTCAAAAGGAGACAGAGATGACGAAGTCACTGGAAGCAGGAGACTCTGTCAGCGAGAGACTCTCAGAGTACATCTGATGCAACTCACCACAGCCCGAAAACACAGATCAAGTTCACAGATGATCAGAAACCATGTGGGAGGCACACACAAAGGCACCCCTGTACCCTAGAGCTATGAAAACAGGGTCTTTTTCATAGCTACTGTAGTCATTTGCATAGCTCTTTGTGAAAATTGCTTAGTGTTCCTGTCCATGGGGTTAACACGATTGAGTTCTAAACCATGCAGATAAAACAAAACAAAAACAACAACAACAACAACAAAAAAAAAACTGATTAGCTTGCTCCAGATCCCCCAGAAAATGCAGGTAGATAGGAAAATGAGAGGCCCCTGCCTCTGGCAGTGTGTTGGAATAGGCTTCCTCCACTTGACTTGAGGAAATGGAGTGTCTTCTGTCCCTGCCTTCCCTGCACAGACTTACTCTTCTTCTGGTTTTGCAAAGTCTAAAGCCTTCAGAACAAAGCAACTGAGCTGCTATATTGATATCACAATGGGGTAAAGTGTTCTTTCTATATACATTCAATCCCAGCAATGACTATTATAAGAGAGACTTGATAAATACTTGACGATTGACGTGGGCTCTGTTTGGAGAAGGGGAGAAGGAAAGAGAAGTGAAATTTGTTAATAATTTGTTATTATTAAGACATGCAAATGTGTTACTTTCTCTGTCCTCATAATGAACATGCACAGCTGTTGGTGTTACAGACATGAACAGATCTATGTGAATAGAGTTCTAGTTCCACCTGCATCTGGGAACTGGCAGAGTAATAACCAACCACAATGCTTCAAGAAAGTTTTCGGCCTATGAAAGTATCCATTAGTTAGGTTGGTTCTCATTCCTCTCCTGCAGTTTTCTCTTACATTCTAATTGTCTTGCAGAGACTGCCTGTAATTCTTGGAGTCTTGTTCTTAATTGTTAAAATTACCCCTATCCAGGAAATGGCTTAAGGTGAGGGATACATTCCTACCCTGATGGGCACTGTCCTGCCATAACTCCTCTCCACTGCATAGGTCTTGATAGCTTGATTAATCTAGCATAAGGGCCATGGTCAATGACAAATCTGTCTCACAAACAGTCTGTGGGACTTCTTTGGGCAACTGAGAACTGCTTTCCAGAACTAGAAAATCAGGGGGCATCTGGGACATGTACATATGAGACAAAATAATTAAAAATTTGGTAAGAAACACCAATAAAACTTAATAGCCAAATGGATGGAATGAGGGTTTCATTTAGGTTGCAACTCTCATTTGGAGGATAAATAACACTGAGATACTTGTAGGGAGCAAAATCTTTCCTTCAGGTTTCCCGCCATAAGCCTTATGTTTTATTTTGGTTTAGGCAGACTATACCAAAGTACCCATGCCTGGATGGAACTGTGGGTTGCACATCAGCACATCTTAGAGCCATGAGAGTTAAGGTACATAAAGTTGCACTATAGAGGTGGCTTACAGATTCTGAGTTTGTATAGTATGATCCCAGCCAGCACCAAGCTTAATGTTCACCACTTTTGCTCCCCATGGAGATTGTTATTGCAGCAACAATCACTCTGTTCACCCTAAACTCTTCAGAAAATTATTCTTGGTCCAGTACCTCAGCGAATGGTAGTCACTGGTCAGAATTAGGACTGTATTTGCAGTTCAGGAATCATCCAAATCTTCAGTTTACATCTTTTATTGGCCCCCAATTCCTCTTCCGCTTCACAGAAATGTTGATGCCCTTCCAAGGAATATAGATAATGAACTATATCCCAGGTTTAAATATATCTCTTCAAACCACAGAACCTCTGTTTCAGGCCAAGCAAAGACAATAAATATTCTCATTAGGCAATTGATAGCCCCACAGTGTATGTATCGTGATAAAGCCTACATCCCAGGAGACTATTATAGAATTCCCAAGGATTTCTCCTACTGAAGAAACACCAATAGCAACGTGTTATTTCAGATTACATGAGAGAGAGTCATCCATAGGGAGCGCAACAGAGCCAATTCCTAAAACAGGAGTGCAAACTTAAAATACTGTGACCAAATCTCCAGTTACTTTTTTTTTTTTTTTACAGCTTCTTTCCAGAAAGAAGGGGTCATATAAATTTTACATTTTCTGTCATATCTGACATAATCTTTTGTACTCTACTTCTTTATAAAAATTATTTTACCTATACCCACAGTTAAGAAAAGTATGTTGGGCCACATACCCAATTTCATTTGTAAATTCTGGAGGACCTATTTATTATTCATTCTACAAACAATGATCGAGCATCTATATTCCATGCCTGCTAATGACTGTAAACAAATAATAGAGTTTCTCAGTCTCAAAATTATCTGTCTGAGGACTTAAGTCTATGTGCAGGAATTTAGACACAAATGCAAAGATTTATATTCCCCAGCTCTAAAATTATTCATTACTTTAGATAATGTGGAAGAACAGGTTATAAATGTATTAAACTTCCTCTTACTTTTCTTTATTTTTTTCTGCCATATGCCAGTGGGAACACACATGATTATTTATTTTAAATTTTTGTGATGTTAGAGGACATGTGTGTTTAGAGAACCTCTGGATTTTATAAATATCTCCCTAACTTACAGGCACTTAGCCTGCATCAGGCTTTACAAGCTCCTGAAAACATATGGGCTAGTTTTCTTTTATCTTCATCCTGAGCTGCAACCAATCTAGGTTAATCTGACATCACTACCCATGGATGGAACAGCGACAGTAACTCCAGCAGGAATTTTTTTTTAATTTTATTTTTAATTTTATTTATTTATTGTTTCAGAACCTTTGTTTGTTTATTCACTGATTTTTATGGCCAGCTCAGCCCACCCCGAGGGCAGGGCTGGCGCAGCATATGGTGCTGGGGATTGAACCGCGGTCCCTGAAGCCGCCCAAGCTTTCCCAAACAGGCGCTTTAGGCCACTGAGCCATCCCGCCGGGCCCCTCCAGCAGGAATTTTAATTCAATCTCTCTTCCTTCCTTCTGTGCTCTTCTTAGTTAACAACAAGTTTGCACAGAGTCCATTTCTTCTGTTTCTTATTTTTGTCAGTAAGTGTGTTAGCTAGCTGATGCATATGTGGCTTGATATATAATACCAGGGAATACTTTTCACACATGCATACCAAGATCTGTTTGTACAACTTTAGTTATATCCCGCCCCCAACACCTAAGAAAGCTATTACCTTATTTTTCATGGTGTTCATACCTTTTGGTCTTCTTTGAGCAATATGAAGATCAATGTTGTTCTAGGAATATATCTATTTAAGAGAAAGGAGACCCAGAAGTTATCCACCAACTAAAAATCAAAACAAGTTCAGTTCTTTATTTTTAATTTTTTTTTTTTTTTTTTTTTTTTTTTGCAAAACCAGGGATCAAACTCAGAACCTTGTACTTGCTAGGCAGGCACTTGTGCCCCTGAGCTATCTCCCTGGCCCCTAAGTTCAGTTCTTTAGGGAGAAGTCTCTCCAGTCTTTTCCAGTCCCAACTCCACACCTTTGCTAGAAGCGTACCTCATGCTTCCTCTTTACAGGCTGCTGGTTGCCCGCCTCATCTCCTCTACAGAGTTGTTTTTATTCTACAACCATATCATTCTAAAATTCAATGTTGTTTATTGTTGTTGTTGTTGTTTCTATTCAAAAGCTATACGAAAGAATCCTGTCTGGCCCTTTTTGGTAGCTTCTGTCTTTGGCTTGTGCTAAGATACATCAATCTCTGATGCCACAGAGACTTCTCTCTGACTGTCCTCTCCTCCTCTTGTAAGGACACCAGTCGCTGGATGTAGATCTCACTCTATTCAGTGTGATCCCTTCTAATATCTTACCTGAATGGCATATGCAAGGAACTTTATTCCAAATGAAGCCATATTCTGTGATTTAGGGTGGATGAGTTTTTGGAAAACACTTCTTAACTCATTAAAATAACATGTTATTTTTGTTTTATTTTAAAGATGTTTGCATTGTCAATTGTTTAGTAAGAGACTTAAACCTTTCATAGCAACTAAAAGCAGAGGATGAGTTTAGTCATTTAAAGTTCAACATTATTTTAAAATTTTTACATTTTCTTAAGGAACATCTAGCTCCTATGGTTATTGTATTTTCCCTACAGAACATTTTCATTTGGTTCTTAAAATTTGCTATTATTTTAGGGGCTTCATCCAGTGTTTCTACCACTATATCTCATAGTTTTATACTTTCAGAAAAGTGTCCTTACAATCAGCAAATGCCTTAAAATAATCTGAGTGCATGTGTGGCCTTCTCAGAAAATACCAGTGTAAGCTCACCACCGGCACTGAGACCCACAGAACGCCAACATCTTGGGGGACTCCCATTTTCATCCTTTGGGACTATACTACTCCCTTATTGTACCATGCTGACCCTTCCTGTACAATGTTCGATAGGAAGGAAGATCAATACAGTGTCTCTTGAAGATACACTGAGCACTTCCACAGAAAGGCAGAAGACTCAAACACCACTTTGGCTCTGCCTTTCAAATTCCCATTTGTCCTCCAAAACTCAGCTCAATTGTTCATGATTGCTTCCTGGTTCCTGCAGAACAAAGCCATCTCTCCATCCTCTGGAACATTCTTGTGTATAAGCCTGAACTCCAGCATTTAATATTTGCTCCTTTTTCAATAGAGAACTCTCTTCCTATTCCCCACCCCAACTATAAGGTGTACAAAGACAGAGATCACATTTTTATGGCCTCCTGAGCTCACTCAGCTATTATTCACAACACACCAAGTGTGAAGTGAACTACGCAGGGCACCCAGCGCGAATAGCACATGTTTCTCTCATATGAGAAACCCAAAATAAAAATGAGCAAGATAAGAGACCCATCATAGGCACTAGAGAGATGCCTTGTTATCAGAGAAGAAAGGGATCTAGAGATGGAGGGAGGGCAGCGGGAGAGAAAGAGTAAGAAATGAAACAAAAAAAGAATTGAATGTGTTACGTACTTGTATCAGCTCCACACAGTGAACATAAACATTTTGTACTGCAAACACATGCAACAAACAAAGAAGGGGAATACAGGATGTAGGCTCAAAAAGAGTGATAAGGGAGGGAAGGAAAAGTGAACAACAACAACAAAAAAAAGGAATTGAGACATGTTACATACACAGGCATCAACTTCCTACAATGAATGCAAACATTATGTACTGTAAACATGTACTAATAAACTAAAATTTAAAAACCTCTAAATCTTATACTTCTGTGAATTAGAAATATAGCAGGATAGCATTGCTTCTATTCACTCATTTAAGTAAGAGTCACTAAGCATCTGATCTTTGTGAGAGCCTCTGCTAACCACGGAAGGAGATGGCCCCGTCAGTCACTGCCCTCCAGTCTACTCTTTAGCTGGGGAGCAGAAAGAATGTCATAGTCTCATGTTGAGGACATGGAAGTAGCTGCTCCTGCCACCCATAGATTTCTGTGCCTGGGACACAGCCTTCCTGCCTCTAAACCAGTGGTTCTCAACCTGTGGGTCATGACCCTGGCGGAGGTCGAACAACCAAAACAGAGGGGTCGCCTAAAGCCATCGGAAAATACATATTTAAACCCATGCTATGCCATGGTGAAATGTTATTTATTGGAATTAGCAATAAATATTTCTCAACATATAATTAAATATTGTTTTGTGATTAATCACTATGTTTAAATTATGTTTGATTTGTAGCAATGAGAATACATAATGCATATCAGGTATTTACATTCTGAATCATAACTGTAGCAAAATTACAGTTTTGAAGTAGCCACCAAAATTATTTTTTGGTTTGGGGGTCACCGCAACATGAGGAACTGTATTGCAGGGTCACAGCATTAGAAAGGTTGAGAACCACTGCTCTAAACTATATGATTGCAAGGGAGGCAGCTGTGACACATGTTCTGCCTTTGTGTCATTTCTGTTTGCTAGATAGCAAAACACCCAAAATTTTAAGACTTAAAGCAATATTCTTGTTTGTAGTCATGGCTTGGAATTTGGCCTGCATTATTCGGAGGTTCCTCTGACCTCAACTGGGCATACTGATGGTTCACTACCCAACCCTGCCTGTTATGATTGGCTATCAAAGGGGTTGACAGTGAAGAGTAAGGCACATACATCCGTCATAACATAGGCTAACACAGACATGTTCATATTGTGGTGACATATCTCTGGGAGAGAAAATAGAACTATGCGTTGTCTTCTTAGGTCCGTACTTAGATCTGGCTCAGTACCATCTTTGGTCATTTTGTTGATATCTAATCAAGGCCATCTCCAGTGGAAAGGCATAAGGACATAAGTTCCAACTTTATTTGAAGGACCTACAATTTTATCAGGAGGACTAAAAGATCATGGACACCCTTGAAATTTACTGAAAAATTCTTGGCCAAATCATAGGGTATGTGCTCAAACTAGGCCAAGCATACAATTTTCCTCACTTCCAAGCTTACTTCTTGGCCCAGAGATAGACATTGGATAACCAGTTGGATTAATCTAGAAGTCTTTCTCAGCTTTCTGTTTGGACTTAGAGAATGGATTTTTGGTTTGTCTTTCTAGGGAAAATATGAATGAAATACACAACCCCACATTTGATATAAAAATTTTTTTTTTGTCTTTTTGACACAGGGTCTCAGTATGCAGTTCAGGCTGGCCTTGAGCTCACTTTTGTAGCCCAGGCTGGTCTTGAACTCACACCGATCCTCCTGCCTCAGCCTCCTGAGTGCTGGGATTACAGGCGTGTGCCACCACGCCCAGCCTGATATAAAAAATTCTTGTCAGCAACTATAGCTATGGATTAAATGTGTGTGTCCCCCAAAATTCAGATTTTAAAATCTTAACCCCAAAGCAACAGCATTATAAGGTTGACCTTTTGGGGGGTAGTATCAGGTTGAAGCCACAAAAGTTGATTTGTACCCTCTACCATGAAGGACATAATGAGAAACCATTTATAAACAAGAAAGTGGTACCCTACCAGATATTGAATTTGATAGCACCTAGATTTTGGACTTACTAGTCTCCAGAACGGTCATAAATGAACTTCAATTGTTTATAAGTTATGCTGTCTATAATATTTTGTTATAGCAGCCCAAACAGACTAAGAACACCAGAGAGAATAAATACAATATTTTCAAAACAACAGAAACAAAACAAAGAGATCTTTAAGCATACACCAGTCTTTTGGCTTGATTTATAGAGACCCAGAAGCATTTTCTATGATCATCGAACCTTCTAATTAATTAACTTACCTTTTCAGGTCAAATTTTGCCACTTTCTTTCTTTCTTTCTTTTTTTTTTTTTTTTTTAATTTTTTTGTGGTGGTACCAGGGATTGAACTCAAGACTTGTACTTGCCAGGCAAGCATTCATTCCACTGAACTATCCCCCTGGCCCAGTTCTACCACTTTCAACCAAGGATATTCTGCCAAAATGCACCTCAGTATTTTCAAGAAGGCAAAAATCATGTGTAAGGAAATCAGAGACAGTTGAATGGAAAAGAAAATAAATAAGATAAAGAATGTACAGCATTTGTGTAGGTGGAAGTATCCGGGAAGGAATTTTAAAAACATACAAGAGCAATAGCAGAGATGAGTATATGATAACCATGTCTGAACCATAGCAACAGTTTTGTTGAAGCCTAAAGGAAAAGGTAACTTGAAATGTACTTGGATCACAATCCATAAAATCTCTAGTATAATCAAGAATTTGAACTCCGCATGAAGATAAATCTGAACAGAGATTATGATAGTTAAAGAATGCTGGCATAATCAACTTGATAGTAGCTCAAATGATGGGTTTTGAACAAGAATGAATGAGTAAGGAGATAAGTCTTGGGACAATAAGGTTTTGAATTTGGGCTGAAGGTCATGGAAAGAAAATTGGATATGCAAGAGGGAAATGACCCTGGATGATAACATGAAGAGTAGGAGAACTTTGCTATAAAGCCAGATGTTGACTAGATATGGGATAATTATGGTGACAGAAGAATTTATATATATTTAGCAGGAACATAGGGAAAAAGTTTGGGCTTAGAGAAAAAAACCTGGGCTTAGAGACATGTATGTAAGAGTCATCAATAAGTGATCAGTGACCTTCTGGGTGTTCACAGTTAAGGGTGCCAAGAACACCGTATTGCATGCGACTGTGTCCTGGAGCTGCACTTTACAGAAAATTGCTGACAGGCTGAGACAAAGAGGTCTCTGGGCAAAAGTATTCCCTCTATCATCTCAAACATGGTAAAACATGTGGGGAGGAAAGGTGGTTTTATTTGTACAAAAACAGGTGAGAACAAGAATGAGGACATAATTTGACTTATAATGGAGCCCCAGAGCTGGGTGCTTTCTATTAGTTGATGCTCTCTCTCTAAGGCTGCATCTCTCTTTCACCATGCAACTTATTGTTCTTGTTGTTATCCACACAATTGAAAGAGATTCAGTATTTTTTTTCAACTCAGGACCATATTCTAACAGTATCAGAAGACAGTTTTTAAAAAGCCATTAATACCTCTATCACACCAATGATAATAAAGGAAATCCTTTAGCAAGGATAGAAGACCATGATTCACCAAGATTTAGAACCCAGTGCTGCTTCTTCTCAAAATTTATGTCACTACTTCCAACTCAGGCATGGGGTCGATTCCTAGAACAACCAGAAGTCAACTGGAAGACATCTGTATAGAAGACGTTGGGAGGCAGATGGGGATAGCAGAAGTGACACGGGCCAGGCAGAAATGGAATTCTTGGCTTTAATGTCCCCATTGCCTGCCTATTTTCATCTTTATAAGACAGCCCCTTCCCTGTCCTTCCCAATTCCCCCATTTTCTTTTCTTTTTTCCTTTCTTTAAATGCAGTCTAATCCCGAGTGTGAACTGATGTAGTTTGTATGTTAGGGGGGAAAAAAAATCTCTCTCTTTTTCTGCCTTTTTTTTTTCTTCTTCTTCCCCTGGCCCAGTTCATTATTTTTCTTTCTTGTCACTCAGTGTGATAGGTTGAACAGAAGTGCACAGATGAGCACTGAAAACGGTGTCACAAGGCCTTAATCTAGTCTTTAATGCCTGACTTCAGAGATGTCATTTATCTTCTAACTGCAGCAGGCATCCACCAACTTTATCTCTAATAATATATTGATGGATTAAAAGGGTCGGGCAGGAGACCGGGCTGGAAAAATTGCTTATTGACATCAAAATACAGTGCCCTCAACCTGATAAACATGGAGGGCTCGTGTATCTCCCAGAATAGTTGGCGTAGCTATAATTTTTTTTCTAACATGTTTCCCTGAGGTTCATGGGGTGGTCCAGTAAAATAAACAAATACTAAACATTATTTCTATGCTGACATGGCCAGGGAACACATGAGATATTTTAGGAACACATTTTTAATGTCAGACTTATAAATACACCTCCCTTATTTATGACATGTTATAGCATATTCGATGACAACTGGAAACAGGCACCTATAGTCTTGGCAGTATTCAAATATCCTCCTTGCAGTTTGCAGAAGCAAAAGCTCCCAACAGTACCTGATTATGCTTTTGGGCAGCCAGTAGCACATGGCTATTTCAGCAGAGAGATGGGGACAGTAATCTCAGAATGTAAATGAAGAGAGCCTTTGGGAAGGCTTCCTTTGTTTATTGTCCTCTTCATTTTATTGTTTGGAAGGCAGCAGCATGTTTCAGATCATGGTCCCCTGTCCCCACATAAGCTGTGTCTACACAAGTTCATTTTAGAATAAACCAAAAAAATTGTACACTTCTAATTCCTACTTAATGGAGAGGTCCAAAATGGGACCTTTTCAAAAGTACCTACCTGCTTTTGGACTGAATTTTGTTCTAATTTTTTGACCCTTTGAATTAGTTTGCAGGTGAAAATATTCACCTGGGAGTTTTTTCTTTTTAATTTATAGGAGTCAAAATTGTTAACTTTTGCCTGAACTTTCAAATGAAAGTGTTTCTGTTTACCTTCCTTTGTTTGGAAGCCATGGTCTAAAAATGCTTTTCTTAGGCCAGGGATACAACTCAGAGGCATATGTGTCTTCCTGCAAACGCAAGGTCCTGAGTTCAGTTCCCATACCTAAAAAATAAAAAATGCTTTTCTCAGTACTCTACAAAGAGGGTAGGGAATCTAATTTAGCCTTCTAGAGAATTACTTCATAATTGTATTTATTTTTCCTGAGTAGAAAAGAAATATCATAAAGATTGACTGATAAACTTTCTTCTAAAGTTTATTCACATGAATGACATACTATTTTAACATTTTGCACATTTCATAGAAAATGTTCCCACATTATGCATTGCTGATGGCAAGGGCACCTTATTCACAACCACAGAACTACAAGGCTGGACATCAGTGTCCCAAGCCTGTCTGTGTCCAGAGGAAAGCTCTCGTAATCAGCTGCTGTATGTCCACACCTGAGCCACTCACCATCTGTGAGCTACAACTGCACTGCCTGGCTGAAGGGCTAAACCTCCCGTGCTGTACTCCTTCCATCTGTAAAATGGAGAAACTCGTGGTACCTATTGTATGAGGGACATATGAAGATTAAACATCTTCTTATAAAAAAAAAAAGTGTTAAAGGGGTCACAGGGATAGCTCAGGGGCACAAGTGCCTGCCTGGCAAGGGCAAGGTCCTGAGTTTGATCCCCAGCTTGGCAATAAATAAATAATCATAATAATATAATAAAAAATGGTAAAAGAGCATCTAGTAAATGGTTAATGCTCAGTACATTTCATCTCTTGCTATCACCATCATCTTTATTATCCCAAAGAATGACTTGAAATATGGCCAGGAAAGGAAGACATCTACTAAGAGAAAAATAAATGGAAAGTGAAAAAAGAAAAAGAAAAACTAATATGTTAAGTAAATGAATACCATCTCAAAGTGATCTGTTAGTCTCTTTTAAATTCTTTGGAGTAGATCTGATAACGACAGACTGTTTCTGTCCTACAAATGCTGCAGTTAGCATGGGTAAGTGGGCCACATGGACAGAATCCAAGCTGACGAACATGAAAGCTAAGAATCCAAAACTAATCACTTACAGGCTCTTCTACACAGAACATTCAGGAGGATTAAGAATCAATGTGACTGAAGCACAAACGCTGAACAGGGAATAAAAATAATAATGGATATAGTATACAGGCACTGACCATTTACCAGGATCAAGCCCATGTCTGTTGGACTCTAAAGCCACTTTCTAAAATCCAACATTTCCTTTCAAAGTTACATTCAGACTCTGATTGAAGCAAGAGGAATCCAGTGATATTCCCAAGGTTCTGCAAGCTAGAAGGTTTTATGAACAAGAAGAAAGGAGACTCAAAGTTTCTCATTCCTACTATTTGGCTGTTTACATATTCCTCCACCCAGGAAGATCAACCACGGCTGAGAGTTCCCCACCTTTAAAGCTCTAATCTAGAGATTTACTCCTTCTTCTTCTGTTTTCAATTGCTCTGAGGGTAAAGAAACCATCAATTCTTAGTGCTGTCATCAAATGGGGTCAGCCCAAGGTAAGACAATAAATAGAAGGCCTATGACCTAGAAAGCCTATTAAAATATGAGAGGCTCCATTCGCCCTCATGATTCACTGTATGCAGAAATTCACATTCTTGAAATGCAGAAATTCTGTTCAAATTTCTACTTTTCATAGTTACAAAGTTGAGCCATCATATTTTTACTCAACAATTTAACTTGCATGTCTTTCTGTCTGGTTAGTGGAATCAAGTAAAGAGGCAAGGGAAAATCAAGACAAATCTAAATTCCTTTCAACGTGACTTTTGTCCGCTTGCTCGAGAAAGAAGCCACCCATATGGATTAGTGCTCAAGTCTAGTTCCACATCTGTGGATCTTCACCTTTGATCCTCACCTCTGCTCTCCATGATGGACATCGTTATGAAGAAACTCAAGCTCAGAAATTGTGAATGATATTCCTACAGACACACAATTAATAGAAATGCCAATATTTAAACCCAAACCTAGGTGACGCTAGCTTCAAAGCTCCAAACCACTTGTGCTGCAACTTGCTACACTGGCTGGTGACATGGATCTGCACTTTCAGACACAACAAGACCGTACAAAGGAACAGTCTAGCAGCTTTCCTGCCTAACAAACTCAGTCTGTAAATAGAAGTAAAAAAGAATCTAGCCATAAAATCGAAGTTCAGAGTTTCCTATCTGGCTTAAGCCATGACCTTAGATAAAATTCAGTTCTTATCTGCACACTTTTCCCTGAATGTAGAAAAATTTTCTCTTTTAAATTTATACATTCTGCTCAGAGATTTGATTACGCAGGATTTTTTTTTTTTTTTTTTTTTTTTTTTTTTTTTGTCTTTTGGAGACAGGGTCTCGCTATGCAGTTGAGGCTGGCCTTGAGCTCACTTTTGTAGCCCAGGCTGGTCTCGAACTTGCACCAATCCTCATGCCTCAGCCTCCCAAGTGCTGGGATTACAGGCGTGAGCCACCACACCCGGCTTGGAATTTCATTTTTATATGCAGATAGTTTCATCATAATTTTTGAACACTTGCAAGGGTTGAGCTCTCCCTGTACCTAGAGGTGTTCCTCTTTCCTTGTACAATCAGAAATGTCACTAATAATAGCTCAATTATCAGAGAATACAAATCACTATGGAAAAAAAATGAAATCTTCCTATCTAATTCTACAGTGGCTCCTTTATTGGAGCACAAAGAATACATGAGAGCTGGTCACGAGAAGCAACAGGACAGACACTGATTGTGCTGTAAGGGAGGGCCCCAGCCATGCAGAAAGAGAAGACAGGCGCAGGACACTTGGATGTAGAAGAAGGAGCTGATGGCCCACATTGGATGGACTAGAACAGATTCACACTAAACTATGAAGAATCTGAAATACCAGAAAGTTTGAAGTGTGACCAAATGTAGCCTAAGGAGGTTAAAAAGCCAACACTTGAGATTAGTAAACATAAGAATACATCAAAGACCATAAAATAACAATATATTTATTCACCTACAATAAAACAGAAAGAATAGAAAAAGAAAAAAGAGCAACATTGAAACTACTAATAAAGAAGAAATGATTCTGCTGAAGGGTAGAAAAGCAAAACACTGATGGGCGCCTCTGTGAACCCTCCAGAATACCTTCGGAGCTCCTCACCTGCTATAGAGGGGCTGGTGGAGACTTAACACCTTGCAACTCTTAGCAAGGTCCACCTCCCTTTCCGCCTCTTGCCATTGCCATCTCCTCATCCAGTAGCCAGCCTTCGCAGGTGGCATCAGGCCAGAAGGTTCAACAAAGGTGACTTTGTACAATGTGCACTTAACCCAAGTGAATCTGACCAATCAGAGAGTGCAGAGGGCTCACGACTGAGGAGAGACACGAGAGCTGTCCCTAAGCCAGGCGAGAATTCAGTAAGAAGATATCTATCCGCAAGCTAGGAAGTGAGCTCTCACCATGAACCAAGTCAGCCAGCACCTTCATCACGGACTTCCCACCTTCACAACTGTGAACACTAGGCTTCTGCTGCTGAAACTACTCAGCTTGTGGTATTTTGATAGAGCAACCTCAGCAACTCATACAGTTCCTATTAAATGTTCCTATTCATGGAGAGAAAAATGTGAAAAGAACTTGTTTTGAAATTCTTTCCTTTAACTCCCTTTACAATTAGTGAAAGCACACATGCATATACACACAGGGACTGCTTTTAACAGAAGTATCAACTTGTAGCTGTCCAAAGAAATTAAAGCAGTACATCAAAGCAATTTTCATGGAATTAAGCGACGAACATTCCGCATCTACCGTGAACAGCTGTGTAGGTGAGCTTTCTCCTTTTTCTCCAAAGAACATACCAAAGGGGCAGTAATGCTCATGGCAAAAATTGAGAGCTTCATATTCATATGTGTATAACAAACGGAAGCTGTTATCAGTCTACAGAATATGTTTAAGGGTGGCACCTAAACATAGGGTCTTAAAAAATAACTGGAGCACAGAAACAACAGTTGTGACCAGGCCTAGAGCAGGTACGTTCAGCCCACAGGTCGTGGTTCACCAGCAGTCCCACAAGATTATAAACTATTAAGATTATAATGTGAGCATTAGCTATGTCTCTTCATGATTAGTGCGCATGGTCTATAGCAGTGAACTGCATATGCAATGACAAAAGTTTGGGTAGGGGAGAGCACAGTGCAACTCTGCTACCTTCTACATCTGCCTTAGACAGTCCAAGCAGAACTGAGGTGTGTTACGTGTGTTTGCGCAATTTGACAAATAAAACATAGCAGTTACTGGTTGTAACGCTTCAGTATAACTACATGGATGGAGGTATATCTCTAGCTCCATTTTTAGCTGAGACAAATGTTATCTGTTAATTTTAAGTGGATTACAGACAGTTGCCGTCAGATATCTAACTGAAAGAACAATTGGATCATGTCTCTTTACTAGACTTTTATAACATCTTCCTTCCCGGAAAAAGAAATCCCCTGCCTCAAAATTATGCCTTAATAGGTCATTCTCTTTTGTCAGTATGTACCTTCGTGAAAAGCTACTCTCAAGGATAAAACACACAACCAGTAAAATTAGATCAAGAATTTCTGATGAATACTTTCAGAATTCATAAAGAATTGCAACCACTTCCATCAAACCTGATATTCATACACCAGTTTTGTAAAAACAAATTCCAATATCCTACTAGCTTTAGATTTATATTATCATCTCATCAATGTTATAAAACAAAAGACGGCATCATTAGTTATGTATATTTGCTATATTATATATTTTATATGTAGTGCCAAACAATTCCTCTTCTTTCTGTGTGCCCTAGGCAAGACAAAAGCTTGAACCCTGATGATTTTAGGAAAGAGCACTCAGGAACTTCTAGGGGAAAAAAAAGGAAAAGAAAAGAAAATAGTACTAATAAAAAAGGTTGTTTTTAAAGAAAAAGTATTTTTAAAGGAGATAAATTACTGTGACCTTTAGGAAAGAGCACTCAGGAACTTCTAGGGAAAAAAAAAGGAAAAGAAAAGAAAATAGTACTAATAAAAAAGGTTGTTTTTTTTTTAAAAAAAAGTATTTTTAAAGGAGATAAATTACTGTGACCTAATAAAAAATCATAAAAGCAAAACAAACAGTAAAATGAAGAAAATTAAAAGAATAAACACTTCACAGAAATGATGGGGATGGTGAAAACAGGATCACTACGAACCAGAGCTGCATAATGACACACTGTACCAAATACATTTAAAAAAAGAAAGAAGCCAAATAATAATAAATGCTGGTGAGCCTGTGGAAAAAAGGAACCTTTCTACACTGTTGATAGGAATGTAAACTAGTACAACCCCTATGAAAACCAATTTAGAGATACCTCAAAAACTACAAGTAGAAATTTCATTTGATTTACCCATCCCCATTCTAGGTATCTTCCCAAAAGAGTTTAAGATATCATATTACAATGAAGCATACATACTCATGTTGATAGCAGCACAGTTAGTAATATAATAGCTAAACAATGGAGGTGGCCTACCTGCCCATTGGCAAATGAATGGATAAAGAAAATAGAGTATTTTCTACTCTGCCATGAACATAACATTAGATGAAATAAATGATAGCTTAAATATCACCTGCTTTCTCATATATGAGAAACCCAGTAAAGAGCAGAATAATAGGTAATAAGAAGGAGGGAAAGAGATTTTTCTCAATTGGGAAGTGAATCGAGAGTAAAATAGGAAAGGGGATGAAAAAAGGAATTTGCATGCATTAGCTACATGTACCAACTGCATACAAGGAATGTACTCACTTTCGAAATTACTCAACTCTGAAAATCAGTTAGAAAACCTAGATAGGTTAAATTTACTCAAACATACCCAACTGAAATGAGAAAAAGAAGACTCAAGATATTATTCATGAATCTTGACCCTCAACCCTATCATGCACTTGAAAGTAAAGCTCCACAAGGAATTCAGCTAAATGTTAAAGAAGAAATCCACTCCAACACCAATTTAGGCGATTCTAGTATATGTGCTGCCAAAGCAAGCACATTAGGCGATTCTAAATCATAGTAAAACTTCCAAGTTCTATTTACAAGTATAGCATTGAATGCAAATATATTGTTAACTTTTCATACATGGTAGAAATTAAAACATAACATTGCCCTAATGACTTAAATATATAGTTTGGCACACAAATAACAATTAATGAAACAGAAAAAAGCCTCCACAAATAGATCCAAATATATATAGAAATTGAGATGATAAAAATAGCATTTCAGTGGCAGGAAATGCGAATTATTCAATAAATAATATGTGGTAAACTGGATAGTAATCAGGAAAAAAATTCATTTCACACTATGAAAGAAAGAAATCTAAACATAACAATGATTTAAATACAAGTAATTTTTAGAAAACCGGCCAGATAGCTCAAGGGATTAAAGAACCTGCTTAGGTAGATGCAGGAACTGGGATTCGATCCCCAGTGTGCTGTGCAAGCCCTGCCCGTGGGGGGCCCTGAGATGGTGACTGAGATTGGATGTGGTGGCATGCGCCTATAATCCCAGTATTTGGGAGGCTGAAAACAAAAGACTCACTACAAGTCTGATCTGTATAGTGAGACACTGTAGACCCTGTACTAAATACATAAATGATAATAAATAAATAAATAAACATCAATATTTTTTTTATTTTAAAGAGATAAAACAAATAATAAGAACAAAGGCAAAAAGATAAAAGAAGCAAAGATGGTAGAAAATTTTTTATTACATTGGTATAAGGATGATTTTCTAATAATCAAAATCTAGAAACAATGAAAGTGACAAAAATGGCTCCATAAAAATTTTTAAAACTTCTTCATAAGAAAAATTATAAGGCAAAAGGCTTCAAGACAAGTTAGAAAATAAGAGCTAGAATATATATAAAATACTCCTGGAAATCAATGAGAAAAAAGACCATTAACACAGAAATGGGCAAGACACAAAAACAAACAGTCCTAAAAAGAGAATTAAATGAGTCTTCATCGTATAAAAATGTTTAATTCTGCTCATAGTAAATATTCAAATGAAAATTACTTTGAGATATAATGTACTGGGGCCTGGGGAGATAGCTCCGTGGCACAAGTGCCTGCCTGGCAAGTGCAAGGTTGTGAGTTTGAACCGTGGTCCCACCAAAAAAAAAAAAAAAAAGAGCAGAGATATAATGTATGTACTTATGAGGTCAGAAAAACCTAAGACAATAAGAATCTACTGGAAAAAAATTTTGCTTTCCTATAGATGCATGGTGAAAATATAACTTGGAATAATATCTATGAAAGGTATTTTGGCAGTATCTATGAAGCTTACCAATGCAAAGACACTTTGACCCAGCAATTCCACTTCTGGAGGCACGCTTCATGGAAATATTTGTGTGCAAGTATGAAATGTGCTAGGTTATTGCCTATAACATATTTGTAGTATGAAAAGATTATATACTATATAAGCCTTCATTAATAGGAATTGGTTGAATAAAACATTTGATAAACTACTAAGTGATTCTTTAAAACACTTAGTCAGGCTGGAGATATAACTCAATAGAATAAGTACTTGCCTGGCAAGTGCAAGATCCTGAATTCAATCCCCAGTACTGCAAAAACTTTTTTTTTTCATTCATTTATTTATTTATTTATTTATTTATTTATTTATTTGTTTGTTTGTTTGTTTTGTTTTGTTTTGTATTTTAGTACAGGATCTACAGGGTCGCTCTGTGTAGATCAGCCTCATAGTGGTTCTGCTGTTTTCAGCCTTCCAGGTGCTGGGATTACAGGCACGCGCCACCACACCCAGTCTCAATCTCCACCTCAACACACCCTGGGAGTGGAGTTGGTACACTGGGAATCAAAACGTGGCCAATGCATCTGTCTAAGCAAGCACTTTAGTCTGCTGAGCTATTTGGTAAGGCACCATTCTTAAAGACACTGAAATAATTGAGAAACGTCTCCAGTGTACATATGTTAAGTGAAAAAACAACAAGGATAGACAGGGTATGTTATCTGATACCCTTTACTTTTTAAAAGGGGCAAGTGAGATGGCATAAGTCTTTTCTTATACACATAAATATTCTGGAAAAAAAAAAAACCCAACAACAGAAACTAAGAATACCTCCATGTCTGATGGACAACATAAGGAACTGAGGCATGGGGACAATTGGAAGGCATTATGGGCACACATATATGTATCATGTAAATGTGTTACCTATTCAAATTGTATTTTGGGGAGAATTGACTAAGTAGTAAGATAGGACAGCGAAAATTTTACCTGAACATGAAAACAAGTGTATGGTTGATGTCTACTAAATTATTTTAAAGAAATGCTTTTCATGAACCACAATGAATATCTGTTGTCCTCTACAAATTGTAGTCTCTGCAATCATTGCCACCTAAGCTTCAGTAATTGGTAGTGTTTTCCTCCATAAGGGAAAAATACTCTAATCTGTGATTTTTTTTCTTTAGTACATAAATTACAATATGAACCATAAAATAGTAGTACGTAGCAATATTTTTGCAAGCCTGGTAGTATACTGAGTTTCATGTTTGCTGTCAGAAACATAGTTGAGAGATAACATAACTGACAAAGAATTTATGTCTTGAATACTGATACAGAAGAAAAGAATTTTATAAGTCAAGGATATAAAGATAGATTTGTATATACACTAAATAAATATATGAGCTAACTTTGGAATCCCAGTTATTTGTACTTTTATTAAATGACACTTTCTTGTCTGATCATGCTATATTTTCTTGAATGGAAGCATATTTTCTTGGAGGGGATGATTTTGAACCAACTATGAAAAGAAAGAAGGACTAGATAAGTAAAAATGTTCATATCACAATGAAATAATTGGAAAGAAAAAATATGATGGATGGATGGATGGAGGATGGATGGATGGATAGATGGACGGATGGATGGTGTAGTGGTTGATACATTGTGTCAACTTGGCTGGATGACTCAGCAGCCCAGTTCCCTGTTGGTGGGAGCCCTGCCCTGGTGCACAATTGGTTCCTCCCTGGAGCATGACCAGGGCCTGCCCAGGATATGATTGGTTCCTCCATAGAGCGAGATCAAGGACCCATCCTGGGGCATGATTGGTTCCACCCTAGGGCAAATTGGCCCACGTCAGAATGACTGAGCACAAAGAGACTTTTTAAAGGGCTGAGGAAGGAGACAGTACTTCACTTCATGGGAGAAGGTTCAGTCTTCACATTCAGCCTGTACTTCATCATCATGCTTGCAGTGCAGACTCTTCAGCCTCCAGCTTGGATGTTTTGCCATCTGTTGCAGACTCTTCAGTGTCCATTACAGACACTTCAGTCTTCCAGCGCAGACCCATCAGCCAACGGATAGAGACTTACACAGAGTGCTGTAGTGAAGTCCAGACCTCCGGACTGCATGCTTCAGTCCAGAGCATGCAGACACCCTCTGCATGCTTCCTCATCTGACTCTGTGGCTGACTACTGTAAGCCAATATTATAATTCCTTATAGATTGTATATTTGATGTTAATATACATTCCTTATATTATATCTGTTCTGTTCCTCTAAGTAAAACCCTGACCAATACAAATGGGCCTCATCTTATGAGGCTAATGTGCTGGAGGGTATTTCACAATTATATGTATTTATGAAAGAAAAACATTGCTGTGGTAAACCATAAGTGATGAACCACAGAGATCTCCAGAGAAGGCACAGGAAGTAAAAGATCCACCAGGCCAGGCTATTTCCATGAAGGTCACTATTAGCCTGGAATCACTTGAATGCTTTTAGTAAGGGGCAAAATTAAAGTAGCTTGAGAGAGCAGAAAGGAATAGCCAGCAGAGGGCTAAGTGGTATAAATACTTCTTGAGATAGGGGCCAAACCTCACAGAGTGTATTTATTGGTATTAAAAATATACAATTACTTATAGTGAATATAGTATTTCTTTAATAACAAAACTTAGCCTCTAAATTCTACATGCGATAGAAAAGAGAAATCTCACCGGTCAAAACAAATCACTGCTAGATTTTAATTGCCTTGCCTCATACCATGCTGACAGGGAAAGGACAAGGCAGTATGTTGCTGTCAAATTATGCCAGGAACTTCCTGATTTCTGTCATAAAAGACAGATTATTTTTTAAATGTGCAATTCAATTATTCAAGCTCAATATACCTACTATAGTACTCAATAAATGTTGGTTGACAATCATGACTGTGTGTATTTCAAGACTGGAATATGGGGATATTTTAAAATAAGACAAAGCATAGGGTTTCTGTTTCATCTTTTACTTCTTCATGTTTAATGTTTTATTTAATCTCAGTCCCTTGATTTTAAGGTTTTATTGTGTTGTGAATTTTTTCAAGTTCCACAATTAGTTTCAAAAGATTGTATTTTTATTTACTTTATTCTTATATTACTTCAATTCAAAACATTGACAAAGTCTCTAAAGATATACTACAGATAACCTGGCCAGGATTTTTAAATGATGATAAAGATGTTTTTAGCAGTTTACAATAATTAGAGATGCACATTCATCCTACAATACATTAATGAGCAACTGATTAAATTGCGAATATCCTGAAGGAACCCCAATATCACTATATATGAATCCGCATGAATCAGAACTTCAGCTGTTCCTCTCTTTCATTCTTGTTGCTTTATGTGTGTATTTAAGAGAAGCACATTTGACCATTTCAAACTAAATATGTCTTCTAGTGTTAACTCTTCTCACTATATAATTAGGTTGTAGTAAAATCAGTGGTTTTATTTTCAAGGATCAAGTAATGCCACCTACTTTGACTGAACCAGTGGTATAAATTATTCTGAACCATTAGAAAACAGTCTTCCACAGGAAAGGGAAGGAGAGGATTATCTTTGAAATTCCTCATGTGCTATTTCTCACCCTTCCCATGTCAACGTTTTGAGCATACTTTTCTCTGATTCCAAAAGGATAGGCAGCTCCATGAACACAGAGATGACGAGCCAAGGCCATTCAAAGTTATATATAGAAACATTTGAATTACACTCAGAGGTATCATTTTAAACATTAATTATTCTTTGGGTAATATATTAAATATATAATAGGTGCAAAGAAAATGCCAACAGCATGTTGTCCATAGTACTTGGGACTTCATAAGCATTATGTCAAATTTTTGTAATACTGGAAGGTAGGTGATTGTTACACGGGGATACTAAAGCTTGAAGCTAGAGAATTTCCCTCAGAGTGTCATTGTTATAAGAGGTGATAAAGATGGCAATTCAAACATTTTCAACTCCAAAGCCTAGGCATTTCACTCCAATGATATTGTATGAACACAGATGATGATGAGACTGACTTAAAATTTTAGAAGATGCTTTCATTTCTTTCAAACAGCTTTTATGTTTTATCTGCCCAAACCACCATCAGACTAATCTAGTTCTCCTGAATCTCACCTTTGGTGGTGGTGCTATGAGAAAGACAGTAGCGTAAGATTCCAGGACATTTGCAATAATATCATCTCCGTTACGTTGGACAAGAGCCTCAGAATCTTATTGGCCTAATGTTGACAAAAAGAAGTGATCAAGGTGATTAGTTCAAATTACCTGTGTTGGTTGCAGTCCATCTTCAATATGGCTTCCAGTCTTTCTTCTTTTCTATAATAGTTGTCATTGGGTTTCTTGGGCACCAGACAATCTGCCTCTGATCTCCACTCAACTTATACCATCATGGAATTAAATTCTGTAATGGAAACATTTCCTGAACAGTAGCAGTAGACTGGAGGACTAATTTACTGAGCTGAATGCTTGTTGCTTTACTGTTCTGACTGTTTGCCACATGCAGAAATCCTCTCCTGAAAATCAACTCGTGGAGCTTCCCTGGCTTCAGGGGCCCTGCAAGCACTGAAAAATGCAATGGGATCAGCGATTCAGGTGAGGATGGAATTTAGAAAGTGGAGTCATAGGAGGAGGAAGTATCTTGCATCTTTCTGAACCATGTAAGTATCAAGGGACAGAAACATGCCAAGTATAGTTTTATTAGCTCATTACATAAAAGCCCACATGTGAGCAGATAAAAGCTGAAGGATATGGTTATTATTTGGTGTTTCCCTTGCAGGTCAGCTCTCTCTTGATACAGATCAAAAGCAAGTTCTTTCCAATTCATGTAAAGTTGCCACAGCAATCCTCTCTGTATAATTTCCACTCATTGCAAGTAGAACAGCTGTCTCTGCCTCAGCATTCGCAGAGATATCATATATAACAAAAAAAATTACACCCTGTAATGAGATTAAGACTCTGACCGAATCATCTTGATCCAACTATTTCATTCAGGGAAATAGGATGTACTCAGTACTTTGAGCCTAGGTTATACGCTTGACCCCTCTACCAATCACTGAGTCCAAGGCAACACTGTGTGCTGATTATTTTGACCCTGCTGATCATTTCTGTCCTGATGACAAGGTTGGACCCTCATTCAAACTTGAGACACAGAAATCAAAGATAATTCATGTTCTTCACAATACAGTCTAGTTTAAAAACTAGAGACAGCTTTGTGACACCTTAATTTACCTTTATTTCTTCACTCATAATTAAATTCTTTCCTGTAAAACCACCCCTACTTTCTAAGGCCCACCCCCGAGAAGGCAACTTGCCGGCTCAAATGTGCATTCATCTGGTGTTTACATGAAGTTCATCTGAACAAAAGAACTGGGAGATGTAAGTTTTCAAGACAGCTCAGGTGTTCCTGATCCCCACAGATAGGAAAGCTAGCTGCATACCCATCTGAAGGGATACGATAGCAGGAAGCTCTGCAGCTACCAAAAATCTTCAAACAAGAAAAAGAAGATCCCTTTCTTACCAACTATTTCAGGCTGACAGAACCTCAGGGTAAGAAAAATGAACCAGCATTAACAGATATACTAAAGAGAAACAGTGACCAAGATAAGATGCTAATTTACTATTTCCTAGAATTTGTGATACTATATCATTGTAGTGACTGATAGACTGTGTCAACTTTAGAAGTTAAAAGCTTACCTAAGTCCTCTCAGCAATTCTACATCCTAGGGCATGGAGGCCCCTCCCTAGGTCATGGAGGGCCTATCCTAGAGTGACTCGGTAAAATAGATATAAAAAGAGAACTGAGGAAAGATGAAGTACTTCACTTCCTCAGAGGAGCTCCAGTCTTCACAGTCAGCATGGAAGGAAGGGAGAGAGGCTGGCTAGAAGACTCAGCTGTGTCTCTTCCCTTTGTTTTTTACTGGTTTCTGATGCCACAAACTGCTGCCCTCTGTCATG
>PVJA010003655.1:0-92969 GCA_004027025.1 Myocastor coypus
CTGGCACCTAATGGCACTGCCAGCAAGTCACAAAGCCTTTCAGACCTGGCCTGTGCCCCTCGCCACCCTGCTGTCTGAAGCAAGGCTTCTGCCTTTGCTCCTGAAGCCCCCATCTGTGCTTCTCTGCCTGTGCTCAGTGGATCCTGCTGCTGGCGCTGTGGAAACCACTAGAGCTCTCTGGGGAGGAAATTAGCTCTTTCTAGAATTCCATTCTCTAAGGGTTTTCTGTGTCCGTAGGTTTTCATTAGCTCCAAAGAAAAGTATGATTCTTACTTGGTCCACATTTCTCTCACTCTTGTCTTTTGACGTATGGAAGCAGAAGAATTTCTTTAATATATGAAAGTTAAGCTTTATCAGAGAAATGGTGCTCTGCTGCAGCTTTTAGCCCATTTCATGATGATGGGAAACAGATAATAATCAGATCTGACTGAAAGAGTGTTATTTCACTAGAAGAAGACTAAAGCTCAGAATGTTCATTTCCTCATTTAAGCCAAGTTGCAGAAGTAATTTCGCAAACTCATTACTCTCTTCTAAAACAAGAAAAGAAACATTATGAACAAAAACAATCTAAAAATGATCTCATAAATCTGATGTAGCTGCTTCATTAATGTTTTTAATGAAATAGTTTTTAGGTGAATGCATTTGCTGCATGATGGGACAGAGCTCATGGCAAACTTTTTCTATGGTACCTTCATTACTACCGGATTATTTTAGCAGTACAAATGTTTACTGGGATAATTTTTTATGAAACTTCCGATTCAGGTGCTGGGGAGATAGCTCCAGGGTCTAAGCACCTGCTGGGCAAGTGCAAGGACCCACATTCACTCTCTGGTACTGCATGCCATGCCAGCCCCGCGCCCAATCCAACCATGTAAACTGGGCCTGATGGTGCAAGCCTGTAATACCAGAGCTGTGAGGCTGAGACTGGAGAATCACTAGGAGCCTGAGCGGTAGAGAGACCCTGAACCAACCAACCAACCAACCAACCAAACAAATAAATAAATATTTTTGGTTCATCTTTTGGACGAAAACTATATATATATATATATATATATATATATATATATATATATATATATATATATGTTGGTCTGACTCTAGGGAAAGTCAGAAAAATATCAAGCCAGATAGCATGATCACATTTAGGGTTTAGAAAACTTATCCTGACAGTAGTGGCCACTCTTTCTACCAAGGAGATTGGCTAGAAGACAGAGGTAGGAACCTGCTAGCCCTCCACGGTGCTGCTTTCCCTTTGTCTTCAGATGTAACCCTGCAGGTTACATCTCAATCTATCATAAAGCGGAGCAAGCTACAGGACTGAGACCGCACTAAAGGAAAGCAGATAGAGGTGACGTGCGCTGCATCCAGGCGTGCTGCACAAAATCTGAAGCTCTGCGTGCTTTATGCCTTAGAAAGCAAGCGGCAGAGCGTGAGAGAGAGGCCACGTGGGTCTCTAAGTCATTGTTTGCAGGTAAGCCGCCCATGAAGTTAGAGTACCTATTTGGACATTTTATGAGTGAAAAATAAATTTTTGTTCTGTGAAGCCACTAAGAGATTGAGAGCACAATTTGTGACATCAAATTCTGTCATGAGATAAGATTGCTAGAGTGGCTTCAGTGATGACAAGGTCCTGAGGTAGTGCAGTTACGGGGACAGAAAGAAGTGGAGTCGGGTAACATATCGGGAAGATAAGAGTAGCAAGGAGCACTGCCTGGTTTAGTGTGAAGCAAATGGAGGGAGAATCACTCAGCTTTTCATCTTGGCAAATCGGGAAGGATGACCACACTGGTGCTGGGCAAAGCGTTGGGTAATAATATCTCTTTGGAAAAGACAGTTATTGCCAATTTGAAACTACTGCATGCAGTGTAATTATTTGGAAGATAATTATTTTTGAAATTGACTTTATGAGCCGGACATGGTGGTGCACAACTGTAATCCCAGCACTCGGGAGGCTGAGGCAGGAGGATCGGTGCAAGTTCGAGACCAACCTGGACTACAAAAGTGAGCTCAAGGCCAGCCTGAACTGCATAGTGAGACCCTGTCTCAAAAAGACAAAAAAAAAAAAAAAAAAAAAAAGAAATTGATTTTATGTTTTGATGGATACATCTGTATCAATGTTTATGTTACGTTTATGAGGTACAGTGTGATTTTTGATTCATGTATAATACTGCGCGGAAGGGACAGGCGAGACAGCTCAGTGGTCTAAATTGCCTGCTTAGGCAAGCTTAGGCTGGGGCAGGAGGCCACTGTTTGAACCCTGGCACCACACACTCTGTCAGCTGCAACCTCAGGGTAGGATGAGCTGACCAAAATAAATAAATAAATAAATAAATAAATAAATAATTTTAAAAAGCATTTAAAAATGGGCAGTGACCACCTCAGGGCATTAATATGTCCATTCTCTTACAATTTCCATTTGTCTATGGTGGGTGCATTCAAACACCCATTTTATAACTCTTTTGGTATATTCAATGCACTATTATTAACTGTATTCACTGAGCTGTGGCATTACAGTTTGGATTTACAAGAGGGAACAGTACAGGGCACATAATTTATACAACTATTTTATAAAAGTCATTTAAACAGTCATACAAAAAATGCAAGAAATATGTCCACATAATAAAGGTCAAAGAATTTAGCTGAGGACCTGGATCCTCATGTAATGTCCTGCTTAAGACCCTCTGAAGGGCTGGCCAGATAGCTCAGTGGAGTAAAGCCAACTTTTAAATGACCAGTTCTTTCCTTCAGAAAACATCCTACATGATAAAATATAGATTTTTAAAAACAATTTGGTACATAAATGGTTGTGAAATGCTGAATTTTTGTTGAAAAGCTTTCAGGAAGCAAAGTGGAAAAGATTATTATTAATCTACTGAACTGGAAAATAAAAAAAAATATTTTTGTGGTCCAGAAAGATATTGGGAATATCTGTGCAGATATTTCATATTTATGTTAATATTCTAGTATTTCTCTCTCTTTTTAAAATTAATTAATTAATTAATTTATTTTTCTTGTTTCAGAACCCCTGTTTTGTTTATTCTCTCATTTTTATGGTTGGCTCAACCCACCCCGAAGGCAGGGCTGGCGCAGCATGTGGTGCCGGGGATCGAACCGCGGTCCCTGAAGCCGCCCAAGCTTCCCCAAGCAGGCGCTTTAGACCACTGAGCCATCCCGCCGGGCCCTCTAGTATTTCTCTAACATGCTATTTATCATTGAATTTAAGAACAACAGTGTTACCTTGAGTGGGTTCTGTATGAATATAATGATTATGAAGTGAAGATGTCATAATTTTTTAGGACAAACATAAAGATAACTGGAAGCTTCCTGATAGAGTTTTATGGTTCTGACAAGGATATTGCGTGGGCTGAAAGTTTCAGGATAAATGATGAAAACCACTGCCTTTTCAGGAAAACTCTGGCTCTTCCAAGTTGACTCTGATGCATTCCAGAAAAGCAGAAAAAATTCTGAACTGATCTTCATTCAAAACTGTACTTGAGTGAGCTTCCTTACTGAAGTAATTTTTTTTTTTTTTTATGCCGTTGGTCATTGGATGTCATCAGTTGAGCGCTTCACTTGGGTTCATCAATGTTTGCCTCTCTCTTTCTTGTCCATATAGCGCCGCCCCCATGACACACTGACCACTTACCACAAGTACATGGCCTCTGCATTCCTGTGCACTTCCATTGCTACTGGTCTTAGCAAAAGTCAATAATATTGGCAGTTCAGTCCACTTAGTCTAGTCAAACTGCTTTCGTAGTCATGTATTTGAATATCAAATAATTTGGTAAAATATGCATTGGGGAAAATGATAACTATGAACATTAATTCAATATTTTGGAAAACAATACATACTTTCAAGGTACATATATACTAGACAACTGTTAAATAATACATCATCTAAAATTCAAAGGCATTTTGTAACAAAGGTCACCTTTAGGGATCTTTATGTTCCTGCTCCACTTTTCGGATTTACAAACCAGAAATCACAGGCATTACATTGTGGCTGTGGTTTATGCCAAGAAAGACAGCCAGAAAATCTGATTAAATTCACGTAACAAGAGTGTTGGTTAAACATTCTACTGTGAAAGGCTACAAACACATAAATATCTCTTTTTTCATGAATGCCTATTAAGTACCTTGATTAGTAAACTCACTTCAAGCTTCTATTTCATTATATGAAAAACTTGATGGTGCTGTCCAGACCTCCAGATGTCACCCATGTCAGCCTGCCAAGACTCGGAGGTCCTTGCTTGTCCCTCTGAAACTTGACCCTTCATTAGGACTACTTTCCCTGGTGGTCACTTGTGTTAATGTGGCCAGGCCCAGATAGAACCTTGCCTTGCTCTGTCCAGAAAGCAGACTTTTGCCCAAAGGAGTGAGTGTCCCATTCAGGGGAAGACGCAGCTGGAGGACCATGTCACCAGAAATCTCCCAGGGCTGGCATATAGCAGCTGTCAATAAATGTCAATTGAAATAAATGTCTCTGAATGTCACATCTACACAGCACCTTCACTCATAATTAGTTTTTCTATGGAAACCTATAATTTTATTTCAAACTTTATATTCTTGTATGAATACTTTTTTTTTCCTTTTTCCTTCTCCAGTTAAGGATTTAAAAAGATTGATAAATTCCTAAAATTACTTTTATATCTGAGTTGCCTTAATGATGTATATATTTTATACAGTTATTATTGTTCTTATGATTCTAATTATGAAGTAGGTAAAGGGGCATACAGAATAACAGAAACAGACTTAAAATCAGAACAAGTTCTCCTTGCCGCCTGTAGGAAACAGCCAGTCTCCACATGCCCAGCTAAGGACCAAGATACCAAGTATCTCATCCAGGGGGAAAATCATGATGAAGAAAAATTGGAATATGTTAAGCAAGCGTGCCATTCTACACAGCATGAATTTGTTAATCCATGTAATCTTTTTCCAATCCTCACTTTCCTCATCTGTAAAATGTTGGTGTCTTCACGTAAGTAGGTTATGGTACCTTACTGTGTGAGTGGTGTTAAGTTTTAACACAGTGGAGTGATACGTCATCACCGCAGAGATTACTCATTATTGCTTGGACTACTACTGATATTTTTAGTACTGACAATAGCATTTGAATAACTTTGTAACATTCTTCAAAATATTGTTTTCAAATTATGGTCTGATAGTAGAATCAAGTTCATTTTTAACTGTAGTTAAATGCAGAAGCACTTGGCCCATTTCAATTGTGTCCTCCCTGGAAGAGCACTTCTCTAAAACTGCTTTTAATAATTCAGACTTTCATTATGAGCTACAAGACTGGCTAAAGGGTCACAAGACTTGATTTCTCTTTCTGACACTGTCACTAATTTCCTATTCTTCTGGGACAAGCCGTTTAACTTCTTATTTCAGTTTCCCAAGCTATTTAACTGGTATATAACAGCTTCTAGAATAAAATATCAGTAAGATTACTTCTGTGAGAGCAAATATGATTTTTTAAAACGTTGTGAATAAGGTAAAAGGAAATAAGTTCCATTGTGCAGAATGGTGAGGTAGCATCAAACCCATGACTACAGAGAAAAATGCTTGTTATAGGCACAGTTAAAAATAATTGCATATTTCTGTTTCTCTTCAAAGGAAATATAAAGCTTCATGATTTGGCTTTCCTTGGAGGATATTTTAAAACAAAATAGAGGAAAGACGCTTAATAATTTTTGTTTTAAATGGAATGTCTGTTGCCAAGGCTAAAGTTCTTTTTTTATTTTCAGGACCTGGGTTTGAACTCACAACCTTGCACTTGCCAAAAAGGGGCTTGTGCCATGGAGCTATCTCCCCAGCTCCCAAAGACTAAAGTTCTTAAGGATACATACGAGCCATGTGTCTGGCAATTCACTATTTCAGCAGTGTCAGGTTGTTGGCGAGTAGTTCTTCTCATTAACGTTGGGCAAAGTGGCCCTTAGGAAGGAGGATGTCTAAGTCATTTTCCTCCCTAACTGCTGAAAATATAACACATTCTCCCCACTCTTCCTTCTGATGTTTTCCCCCCCTTTTTGCTTAGCTCTAGGATTAAACAACTCTCAGGATAAGGCTTGTGGGGGATAGAGAAGACCAGATCTAAGGAACAGGATGTGCTGGAACATTCCATCAGTTCTCACCACCTATTGGTCCTCATGATTGTTACCACACTTTTTAGAAAGGAGATAGTGTTCACAGCTCTAACAACTAACATTGCTAGTCTAGGTCTAATTTATATTGTGTTTCATTTCCTTTTTTATGAGCAGAATATATTTATTGGAGGAAAGAAAGCTTCTGTCCAAGAGAAGGATAGAAGGGGGGCCCCGAGTGGGTGGTCCCCTTCATTTCCTATTTTTAATTGCTCAGAAAACAGCTCCTGTTAAATCTCTCCACCTTAGAAGTAACGTTGTGCGAGCTTCTCAAGTGTGTTTTCACACCAGAGCAGTGTGGCTGAGTGCTCTGTCTCTCTTTTTTTTTTTTTTTTTCTCCAGGCATCTTTAGTTCTCATGGGAAACTGAAGTAGCCAAGTTTTAGATCACAGATGAAAAGATTTCCACATAAATTCAAGGTCTCCAGGGGGCACTTAAAAATTTATTATTGGTAGTGTATATTTATTACCAGCAAATGATCTACTGGAATTTAAAAAAATCAATAAACTAATTCCTTTAAAAATGACATATTTAAAAAACACATTGGCATGAAGCATTTGGTTTTTGCTTCTTAAAAATCTAAAAGGCTAGTGTCTCTATCTATTTAAGAGAGAGAAAGAGGAAAAAAAGTATTAGGAAGGGATGAATGCAAGTTAAAGGGTTTTTGTTGTTTTGGGCTGAAAAGCAGTGTAAGTTAGGTGTTTGGAGAGAGCTACAAAGTTTGTGTTCCCAAGTTTTCCTCAACCACACTGCCTATTCCAAATGACTTTGGCCTTGCAATATTGACAGCTGTGTACTCTAATTGAGACAGTGACGTTATCATTCAGCAAGTATTAAACTTCCTTAGCACCTGTACTGGGTGATACCTTGGGTCAGTTGCAGAAGTTTAGAAGTTTAATTATGTGACTCAGCAGAGATCTGGGATTCTTAGTTTGTAAACATCTTCACGCTGTGCAAGGGGAGGGCGTGGACACTGTGTGAGTTCTATAGCCCCAGCCCCAGGGGAGCTTGTTTCTCATATAAGGAGGGCAGAGAGGCTGGCTGGAAGCCACAGCTGCTGCTTTTTCCTTTGCTCTTTGCTGTTTTCTGCTGCTGTGAACAGCTGCCCTCCGCCATGTGCCACTCTGCCTGGGAGCCAGTATAGACTGAATCCTCCACTAACTGTGAGCGAAATAAACCCTTCCTTCCTTAATTTTGGTGCCGGATATTTTGTCTCAGAAACAAGTAAAAAGTAACTGGCACAGCACCATCTCTTCTTTAGTAGCAGAAATTCTGTGCTGAGGCTTGTCTGATGAATACAGAAAGGAAATGAAAGATTTTTTTTAAGTTGATACAAAAAATTGTGACATTTTCTTTACTAAACTGAACTGCATGCACTTTTGAAATTTCACTTACTGGAACAAGCATACATTCTACAAGTGAGTTAGGGGAGGCAGGAGAAGTCATGCTATGGCCCAAGTGAACTGGAGAGAAACTTAATGGCTTTAACACTGTTATTTCAGGATTGGTTTGACTAGAATGCATAGCACTCTGTTTCTGGCATATTGTATAAATATTCTGCCTAGAACGGAATGGACTGACCATCTCATGAGATTATCCCTTTAGCAAATCTAGAACATGAATTCACATGTAATACATAGATGCATACAAATGTACACACACATATAACATTATTCATCTTTTCATCTAAATAAATAATATTAAGTGATCAAATTAGCACCTAACAGAAGACTAACTCTATCGGATCTGATAATATGAATAATTATTTCCCAGAAGACTTATACAGTGGCCATGGTGTTGGGCCTGCCTCTGTCAGAGGCAAAATATGAGATATTTCTAGCATTGTTTTGAGATCTTTTTTGTGTATAGCAGAAATCTTAATTTTAATACATTTCATAATAGTTACAGAGAGGTAGAGCCAAAATTTATCAGGACAAGAAATATAAAATTTGGAACCAAAGAGTGAGTTGAATTGAGAGTTCTTCTATTGGTATATATCAATATCCTATATGTTAGATTAACAGTCTCTTTCTGGTATCATAACATAAGAATTACAATTACATCATAAGACAGTAGTTTTGAAAGTGAAATGACCCTGATCACAAGATACCAAATATAATGACAAGAAAGAGATTGAACCACTTGATTACTTTGGTTAAACAAGACAGACCAGGCAAGCTATCTTATCAGGGGAAACTTTAGTGTATAGTAATTGAATGCCTATAGAAGTTTTGGAAGTACAAGTGAAGTGGAGGTCAGACAAAATTGCCACTAGTACTAAAAGATTAGAAAAACCCAAAATGTATGAAAGCACTTCCCTTTCTACAAAACTGGAGAAGCAAAAGCTCAAAAGTGGCACAGTCTTACACCTGCCGCTTACCCATCCCTCTTGTCTGTTACTACTAGAAAAGAAAAATTGTGTGATTCCCCTTGCTTTGCAAACCTCTTGCTAGTGCTTCTCACAGAAAGAATATAAATACTTTGCTGATGCCGGTGAAAATGTGAAGATGAGAGAGGACATGTGGGTGTGAGCACAGGCAGCCTCATGAAGGTCCTCTGCAAGTTCGGGAGATAAAGGATATAGCCTTTCCTTCTCATATATCTAAGTGTTACTGTGTACTAGATCTGTTTCGGTTATCCACATGGGCATCAGTTTCCCCTCCTTTATTTTGTGTTGGATGATCTTGACATATGAAGATTTATGATGCTTTAGAAATGATCACATGCCTGTTAATAATGTTTAGGAGTCATTGAAGATTGTTAATCCACAGAAGAAGTAGTATTTTTAAAGAAAGTTATGATTTTGGATGTACAGAAAAATTAAGAAGATGGTATAACTTCAATAAACCTTCACCAAGTTGCAAACTTCCTCTCCCGTTAATTTTTATGCATATATAGTACCATTATTGTACTTGTAAACATTTAAAAATAAAACTATGTATTTGGTAGAGGGTCTCACTATGCAGCTTGAACTCGCAGTGATCTCCTGTTTTCAGCCTCCTCGGCACTGGGATTATAGGTGTGTGCCACCACACCCATACCAGTAGCCGGCTCAGTGTGCCAGCACATGAGACCTGCAAGGTATATCATGCCCGGGATTGAACCCCAGTACCCATGCTTACTTAAGCAGGTGCTTAGTTTGCTTAGCTATCTCACCAACCCTTATTATAGTGTATGAATCAGTATTGGTGCATATATCATTATTAACTAAAGTTCACACTTTGTTTAGATATATGTAGCTTTTAACAAAGATCCTCGTTCTTTCTAGGATTTGGTTCAGGATGACATTTAGTTGTAATGTCTAAATAGGCTTGTTTTGGCTGTGACAGCTTCTGTGAGCAATTCAGATGACCTTCAGTATTTGAGGGAGTACTGGTATAGTATGTTGTAGAAATCGAATTGAGATGGCTGATGTTTATATTATGATTGGGTTGGGGTTATGGGATTTCATGAGGAAGATAGCAGATGTAAGGTAACATCCCATTAGATTATATACAAAATACATACTAGAACACAATATATGACTGTTCACTTGACTTAGGTAATGTTGGTCAGGTTTCTGTACTTCAAATTTCTGTTTTCCAAAATCTTCTTTCTGGACATCAGTCACCATGCGCAATGCATTCTTTATGAACAAAAAGTTTTTTCTATTATTATCATCAATATAATTTTATTTATTTGTTTGTTCATTTGGTACAGGGTCTTGCTATGCAGTTCAGACTTGTAGTAATTCTTCTGTGTCAGCCTCCCCAGTGCTGGGATTACAGGCATGCACCACTATGCCCAGATTTGCTGGCTGGCTAGGAACAGAGCTGCCATGGCCTCTGGTACCAGGGATTGCCAGGCAGGTGCTTAGACTGTCGAACTATCTCTCCCAGTCCTATTCTCCTTTCCTAGGGGTGGAATATGTATAGGATTTATGCAAAGGCTTTCTAAAAAAGGAAATTTGTCTTCTGCCTCACTTATATTCATTTACTTATATCAGTATTTGCTTGTAGTTGTTTATTTTGTTCTTTGGGTTATGAGTCAGTATTATTTTGAATAGTTTATTACAAAAAATACTCAATTTAAGCCACCATAAGCTCTTTCTCTGTTGATTCCTATAAGGTTGCTTTAGTTGCACTTGTTTGTAATTACTGAGCACTTTTATTTTTCCCCTGTGGGAGCTATAAGCCTTTTGGGGTTTATTTTGTAAATTTCCTTTCCTGGTTTTAAGATCTGACTTATCTTCAAAGGCTCTTGATTCTGATTCTTTATTCTGAGGAACTGGTTTAGAAATCAAGATCTCTACATCACACATACTCATTTATTGCTGGAATATCAGTGCTTCTAGGACATCCGTTTTGACAGAACAATAAAACTAAGTGTATACACTAATCCATATATGTACACATCTCTACAGATACTTGTAGGCATAACCATCTGTGTTTATATTAAGATAAATGTAAATTTATGCTGATGTTCATCACTTTCATTGTGTATTATTTGTCTCCCTTCCTTGCTTAAATCCAACAATGATAAGCCTGACTTTCTCTACACATTATCCATTTACATTATTTTCAGTACCAGAGTAATATTAAAATTGCTAATCACACCTGTACAAGAAACCTCCTGATTAGCTAAAGATTGTTACGAAGGGCAGTAGTGGTGTACAATGATTTTCAATCAGCCTTCAGTTTATGGTGCCTTAACAATAAATTTCCCGTGAAATAAATCAGACTCACATATGCAAGCATCATATTGTATTCCTAGCATGAGAAGCTGAAAGAATAACTAAGATCCAAAATATGCAATGGGTATTGTGAGATGGGAAGAAACTGCTCAAAAGGAAAGAGAAACCGGGGCTGGCAGAGGGAGAAAAGAAGGAAAGGAAAAAGAAAAAAAATATATATGCATGCATACACACATGACAATTAAGACAGCTACACTATGAATTTCTCTTAGCTCATTAAAAAGAAAGGTTTGTACCGATATTGTGTGGTCAGTCTTCTGTGCCTAAATCTTGAACCCTGAGCAGCCTCTTAGAAGACAGCAATATGCAGTGTATTAACCACTGTTGCTCTCCTGTTATCTTGTTTTGAAAACTTATTCCCTTGTCAACCCTGAGTAGAACTCTGTCGTCATTTCTTCTTTTCAACATAGCATCAGGGCCCATATTGTTATTTCTCTTAGACCAGAGCAGCAGCCTTCCAGCTAGCCTTTGGCTTGCATAATTGCTTCGCTGTACTTCATTCGCTACCCAGGAGCAGCAGTCTTACCGTATTCTGTTTTCACAAAATTTTATAATTTCTAATGTGAGAATAAGGATGGACAGAAGTCATCCTATCCTTCCACAATTACATGGTAACCTCTTCCTCTTCATTTCTTTCCAAGTTGTTCTTCTTGCTTTGTGTAAATACTTCAAGCTCACATTTGACCTTTCATTTTGCATTCTTTTTCTAAAACTGTCTTCCCTTGGCATTGTAGGGGTAAAACCTTAACTTTATTTAGTTATCTCTCCATTCAAAATTCTCCCAGGAAAATTTTGTGAGCATTCTCTTTGAGCATCTTCTGTGGTTCAGTGCAGGAAGGAAGGAATAACTAGAGATATTTCATGCAGAGAGGAATTTCATTTAAAAATAAGGAGCTTATAAAATCATTAAAAGAAAACAAAATCAGCAGGTCTCTCCTTGACCCAGGTTTCAGGTTGCACCACAGCACAGTTAAGGAAATTGCTATGCTAGTGTTATGTCCATGGCTGTTGTCCTGGGCACCTTATACTTATGAAGTGTGTCCTAGTGGGTACATTCTTACATATGCCGAAGCCTAACAAAGCATCCATTATGTAGGAAAATAATCTCTATATCCCTTAATTGTTCACATTTTATGCAAGTATAACTCACTGGTAAAACTTGAACTGAGTGAAAGGGTTTCTGGGAAACATTTTTTAGCTTTGCTATTTCAAGTTTTACTAGAGGTCACATAAAGAGGGTGACTGGGCATAGGGTACCAGAAGGCTTTACACGATCCCTGGCTATATTATAATCTAACATTTACTCTGCTTAAATGTTCTCCAACTCCTTAGACTTACCTCAAATATTTACTTGTTTGCTTGCTATGTTTGTCTTTTCTAATAAACTCTAAGACAGGAGTGTTTGTCTAAATAAAGACTTTTAATGCAATACATGTCAGTCTCAGTGGTGAAATTTTTAATACTGCTAAAATAAATAGTATTTCCACATTTTGTAGAAGGTATTATCAGAGGTTTATTAAATTAAATGGAAAAAGTGGAAGGTGTTGAGAGTTAAATTAGAAGGGGATAGCAGTATAGCTCGGTGGCCTAAGTGCCTGCCTGTGAAGCACAAGGTCCTGACTTAGGTTCCTGTAAAAAAAAAAAAAAAAAAAAAAACAGAAAGAAAGAAAAAAAAAGTTAAGTTAGAGAAATTCAACCTTAGGTCAGCAAGATTTTACAAGAGTGAAAGCAGTCAATTAGTTGTACTTTTGAAATTATAACTTGAAATCATATTTACATTTTTAGAAACAAAAACAAGGATTTCTGATAGATGACCATTGCAGAAACTTTCTGCTTTTTCATTTTCTCTCTGTTCTTCACAGAGATTGTTCTGACTGATGAGCCTTCGGGAACTCTGCTTATACTGGATTAGTTTTTCTCATTCGTAGGACCCAACAGGACAAATGCCAGAAACCAGCTGGCCCAAGTTTGCCCTGTAGGAAGCAGCCTGCAATTGTTCAGCTGCTCTCTGTGTGACTGAGGAGTGAACCTCAATTTAGGTGCAAAGAAATAGGAGAGTATTTTGACCCCATGAGCGAATCTGTGTTTTTCAAACGTAAAGCAGATTAATTTACTGTTTTCTCCTGCATCTCAAACTTAGATACATATTGATCCTTGCATCATCCTGAAGAAACAAAGAACTTGAACCCATAACATCTAGATGTCTTCAGAGCATTTCAGGAGTTAGCGAGACCCTCATCCTTTAAAGTTTGCACAGATGTGAATTTTTCATTTGAGAAGAGAGCCCCTGAGCCCTATGCTCGTGAAAGTCTGCTTAGAGAATTGGTTTCCTTGGATCTGTTTGACCATCCTCAACCGTTCAGACTGCTGAAGCACAGTCCAAGAAGCCTGGCTACTGCTCAAGCTGGAGGGGAAACTTTCGCAGGTAATATTTGTCCTGTGTCATTGTGCCTTGGGATTGTGTGGCTTCTTTTCTTTCCTTTAATTCTTTTCCTCCACAGGAGATCCTGACAAGGATTTTGTCTTTGGTCCAGAAGAGAGATTAGCAGTACTAGAACAGCTGAGAGTTTGGAGTAGGCATGAACGTATTTTGGGTTGTAGATAAGATAGGCATTAGGACCCAGTTTTATTTGGAAATTAAGTATGGATTAAGGAGATGTGGTTAGCTGTCAAGTTGACAAGAGGCAGACAGTGATAGCTAAGCTACATTGTCAACTTGGTCTCCTTGAGAGCCACCCGATGGGTTGACAAAGCAACTGTGAGTGGGAGTGGATCATGGAGGTATGACTTTGGGCATTTTATTGGATCACTTGTACTTTTCTTTATGGCGCTGTTTTTCTGCTCTGCTTTTCAGTTGTCCAATAGCAAAAGTCCTCTTTGCCACACCCTTCCTCACACAGTGGCTTATCATGGACTGAACTCTGACACCGTGATCCATGCAAACCTTTTCGCCTTTGATTTGCCAGTGTCAGATATTTTGTGCAGTGATGAGAAGGCTAGCTAAGACAGTGTGAGCCCTCAGCTAAATGCGCAGAACATTTATATTTTAGCCTCAGAAATAACTGAAGAAAAGCATCTCTTTTCTCGGCCTAAAAGGAATAATCAGCACAATTCTTAACAATCAGTGATTAATGTAGCTCAGGTATTGTTTCAGTTGATATTCCTACCTGGACTGCAAACTCCACAAGAACGCCTGTGAAGTAGAAGACTCCACCGCGATCCCCACTTTTACAGATGTGGAAACAAAGAGTTGCTAGCCTGACGTCAACCATATGGTAAATGATAGAGTCAGAGTCAAAGGCTGGGAATCTGGTTTCAAGACTCCTGCTCAATATTCTTGTAATCATTCTCTATGGAATGATAGTTTTTTTTTTTTTTTTTTTCCTACACTGAGATCTGACTAAAGAAAAGATAAATTAATGTTTAGTGTTATGTTTCAGATCTGATGGCAAAGCAGACCTCAGAGTCACCAAGAAAGCTTAGCTAAAATGCATTTGGTGCAGTGTGGATGCTGGAAATTCATCTCCTCATTATTTTGGAACCTAAATGCCAAGAAGTCACCTATTTTGGACCTCTAGGCCATGAGTGGATGCAGTGTCAACAGGCAGTCAATTTTGTGCAAATGCTCATTTTCTAAAGAAATTTTGGGAGACAGTCATGTTCCCTTGCTGTATATCTATTATCAGTCGCTGTCTTTGCCTTATAGGGTCAGCGATGAGCAGTAGACAGAATAGCCCGCATAAGCGTGAATAGGGCCACACACCCATGTATTGAAAAAGTTTGCTGAATACTTTCTACTGAGATTATTACTCTGGGATTTTCATTTCTCCAGTATCATAACTCAGCATACATCCTATTCTGTTGGGTGTTAGTTCTCTACATTGCAAGGAGTTAGCTATTTTAAGTGTAATTTCTATTTAAAAAAAGTGAAGACAGGTATTGTTCTTTTATGTGTTTTTCTAAAGTGGAATTTGCTCCCTAATAGAAGACTTCTAAAGAGAAATGATGTAGAACAAAGAAATCAATATCTAATTTTATAAATTCAAAGTAAACAAAAATTAGAAACCCTCTTCCTAGCACATTTCTAATTATATTACTATTGCACTTCTGATGCCATTTTCTGTGCCTGTGCTTCATTTTCCTTATCTTGTATTTCTTTCTCTGACAGAAACTCAGAAATATCATCTGTCGTTGAGGCTCTTTGGTTCCAGTCTGGTTATAGAAAGTCAATAAATGGCTACATTCACAAAATCTTGCAAGAAAGGTGGTCTTACAGTAAATAAATCACTGGTCTAAAAAAAGAAAAAAATTGTTCTGCTCTTTTCAAAGAATAATTATATGGAACAGTTCTATTGGGGGAGGCTATGGCTAACTGTTGCTTGACAGAAGAAAGAAAAAAAATGAAGACTATTGTAGTGAGACTAATTGTAAACATTTACATTTTTTTTTAAAGAATTATTTATTTATTTATTGTTTCACAACCTTTGCTTGTTTATTCACTCATTTTTATGGCCGGCTCAGCCCGCCCTGAGGGCAGGGCTGGCGCAGCATGTGGTGCCCGGGATCGAACCGCGGTCCCTGAAGCCACCCAAGCTTTCCCAAGCAGGCGCTTTAGACCACTGAGCCATTCTGCCAGGCCCAACATTTACATTTTTTAATGTATTTAGTACAGGGTCTACAGGGTCAAAAATATGTAGACCAGACTCCTACTGATCTGCTTGTGTTAAGCCTCCCAAGAACTGGGATTATAGGCATGTACCACTACACCCAGTCTCATTTGCTGCCTCAGCGTGCCCTGGGGGTGGGGCTGGCTAGGGAAAATAATACAAATTTCTCAGTATTTGTTGTAACACAGTGTAGTCTTCCAACCACTTATTCATATTACCAGATATATGGGTGCAAAATTGGAAGAAGACAGTAAAAAGGAAGAGATGCATAAGAAATTGAGGAAAGATACAAACAATTGAAAAAAAAGGAAATTAAACAAATTAAGCATTTATTTTATAGAATAACAGAGGCTTGCAACTATCTGCAGTGTATATTTCTCATTAGGTTCATTCTGTTTCTTCCCCTGGATTCATAGTTTGCTGCTTTTTTTATGTATATAGTCAGGACAGCTTGGAAAATTATAATGCAGATTTCTGCTGGTCTGTTCAAAGGAGTAGTTAATACTTAATTTTTCTTTTCCTTTTTAATTTCTATGATTTGCTGACCAATTTTTGCATGCTTGTATCTGGCAATCTAAGCAACTAATTTGAAGACAATCATATACAATATAATAGCCACTGCTGAATTCCTGTCATGTTTGTATTTAGTATCATTTCTGACATTTTTATGACTATTTTGGTATTCTCTTTAAAAAAAAATTTAGAAAAAGAATAGAAAAGGAACTTATTTTTAAAAAGCTAAGCGTTGGCCTTTAAAGGGCTTACTAAGGAAGCAGCAGCCCTATTTTCCTAACAGCCAAGTTTGGAAACAAATGAAATGAAATAGGAGTACAAGAAAAAAAAAAAAAAAAAAAAAAAAAAAAAGGCTTCTTTCCTCAGCCAGCCTTCGGAGAACACAGTTAGATCTGCAGGAAGTAAGTGGCTCTGTTAGGGCTCTTCTCTGTCACTAACTGGTCCCCTCCTGGAGGCCCGCGGCTCCTGCCACTCCACTGAGGGCTAACGCAAAATGAAAAGTGTAGTAAAGAAGGCGCAGAACCCTCACAGCATGACTGGCAGCCACACTGCGCTGTGAAAACATCAGATCTGACTGAATCAAATAGGCCCTTGCCTTCCACTAGAGAAATCTGAATTTTGAGTGAATCTCCCCAGCCCCAGTAGCTGAGATGTTAAAAAGAATATAAAAATATTTCTTTTCAAGGGAAAAAAGAGACACAAAATGTGAAAAGGCTAACAGTTACCTATATAGCAATTCCTTTCTTTTTCTTTTCTTTTTTTTTTTTTTCTTGGTTCAGAACTTTTGTTTATTTATTTTTATGGCCGGCTCAGCCTGCCCTGAGGGCAGGGGTGGCGCAGCATGTGGTGCCAGGGATTGAACCGCGGTCCCTGCAGCCGCCTAAGCTTTCCTAAGCAGGCGCTTTAGACCACTGAGCCATCCTAGCTTTCTAAACCTTACAGTATGTAAGATCTCTTGGACTCAGGTACTATTTAGGATAGTTAATTGTTAATTTAATTTAATTTTATTATTTTTTTGTCCCTCTCTAATCCCCACCCTCCAACTGTTAATTTCAGATAAGCACCTAAAATACAAGTCATTGTCAGAAAAATATTAAGTAAATACAATGTACTACAATGTATCTTTACTTTGGATAAGAATTTTGCTGTTCTTAAAGCTACATAAATCTTATGCATCCAGTGAGTCATAAAACATTATTCCTAATGGCTCACAGACTGGGATTTGAATTTTATAGCTGGAAATAATTACGTTTGTTGTTCTTGTATCTGTAGGCAAGAGGATATGCGTGTGTATTAGGGTTGGTGATTGAGTGAGGTGGAAGTTCAATTCATTCCCTGAACCTGAAAATAAAGGTTTCACTCCCTTTATATTGGAGATGAAACATTAGCGTGAAGCCAAACAGTTTATTTTGATCTATAAATAAACTTGTATGTTGCTTATGCATTATTCATGATGAATCCTGGGATTTCAGTACTGGCGCTGCCGTCAGAAGAAAATGAAAGACATAGATCAACATGGGTCCTAATGTTTTTATGTTTGGGAAGTTGATCCCTTTTCAATTTTTAAAAAATTTATTATTATTGAACTATGTGCCTACCATAAGCCTTCCTCAAACATAGTCTTCGGGGACATTATTTATTTTTGTGGAAGTATTAGATAGGAGCATTGATGGCAGATGGTGCCTTACAGCTGCTGCTACTGAGTTGTCCCCAGGGGCTGGGCTTTCAGAAATACCAACAAGTAAGGTGCTGTTGAAACATTTCAAAATATGTCAGGCTAGATTTATTTTAATAGATTACTATCTAGTCACACTCAGCTAAATTGTGGCTACATCATAGTGTGCTAGCTCTGAGTATAATGTTCTATTTTTAACTTATATTTAAAAAATTTCATTATCTCTTATACTTTCTTGCCGCTTTCAGTCCTAGCTCAATCTGTAGCCAGGTTCCTCTAGCCCTCACTGGTGAAATGACACTGGTTGCTTCAGCTTCTATGTATCTATAAGACTGAACTATGTTATTTCTCACGTTATTGAATTAATTAAGCTTTATTCAAAGCTATGAAGTCATTGGTGGAGAGAAACTGTCAAAAACAACCAAAAAAAGGAAGTCATAAATCACAAGATGGTTGGCACAAGAGAATGAGAAAATTGTGGAATGTTTTTCATTTCTATAAGGTAATTTGTCATAAATATCATTTCTGTATTTTCCTGCATTTTGACATGGAAGCCAAACATCATAATGAAAGAGCCTGGATGCTGGATTGAGTTTGCCTGTTGGGCTGCAGGCATTAGCTCTTCATTTTACCAACTTATTGCATCTTAGAAAAATTAAATTTTTAAAAGGTGCCTTAGCCTCCTTAATTGGAAAACTAATGCCATTTAAATTATATATGTTTATGAAAATTACATGATTATGAATGTGAAAGCCTAGTATTTTATATGCACTTGGTAGTCATATTTCTCAGAGTGATTTGATATTGCTCCCTTAGCCTTGTTTAAGGCTCAGCCCATTCTTGTACCTTTCCAGGTCACCTTTCAATGCTCCCCTACACTGCAAATTTCCCAAGTGACTCAATGTAGCACCAGGTTTTGTCTGAAGCGCAAGGAGCCAGAGACTTCCTGCTTACTTCCAAACACCTGGCACCTCTCTGATGCATAACTAACATATATAGTTGTTTATTGAATGAACTTATCCAGAAACTTCCATTTTTGCTAAAGAGTGTTAAAAAAAAATTGAGTTTCTTTGTTTTTGAAGTAGAGTCCTGAAAAATGCTTACATTAAAGCTCTTCAGTAGTAAGGAACTTCAGTGGCTGTTCCTTAAAAGTAGCACTAGCTGCATTGATGGAGGCCAGAAGACCCTGAGCTTCAGCCTTCCCATCTGGTAAGTTAGGAGTCCTTAGTATTTGTTAGTGAAGCTGCTGTTGAAACTGCCACTTTTTTTTTTTTTTTTCAAGACCGGGAATTGAACTTCCCACCTGTGTGCTTGCCAGTCAAGCTCTTATTCTATACTGAGCTATTTCTCTGGCCCCTGAAGCTGCCACTCTTTAGGAGACCTTCTAGGCAGAACAGCCAGGATGTTGGATTGTACAGGCTATTCTTACTGCCTGAAGGGCTTGGAGAAAGACAAACCTGGGGCCAGCCAGATAGCTGACTGGCCTGACGGGCCTGCTTAGGCAGAGGTCAATGGCTGGGGTTCAGTCCTTATTGTGCCATGGTGACCCCACCCTCAGGGCACGCTGAGGTGGCCATTGACACTGGGCTTGGTGGTGTGCACCTATAATCCCAGCGCTAAGGAGGGTGAAAACAGAAGAATCACTACAAGTCTGATCTGTGTAGTGAGATCCTGTGGACTCAGCAGAGCCTGTACAAAATACCAAAAAGAAGGAAGGAAGGAAGAAAGAAAGAAAGAAAGAAAGAAAGAAAGAAAGAAAGAAGAAAGAAAGAGAGAAAGAGAGTGAGAGAAAGAAAGAAAGACAGACAGAAAGAAAGAAAGAAAGAAAAATTTTCCTTCAAAGTCCACACAGCTCTGCCAGAGCAGACTGGGAGCACGACACAAGAACACAGGTTAAGTTATAGTTAAAAGAACCTTGTAGCTCATACCCAGAAATCTAAGGCAACAAACCTTTGGATGATGTTTTATCTTTTCTTATTTTGTTTTCTAGATAATAATATCTATTCACTGGTTCCTACTAATGACTGTCTGATAAAAATTGCATAGTTTTGGCCTGCACTTCTTTTCTGAGCACCAGATCTCTATAGGCATTAGACTATCAACTTTGTTTTGTACTTGAGCTTCTAAAAGTATTCAAAACTGAATTTGTCCCAAACTAAACCCATAATTCCTACCTTCCACTTGCTGTTGCCTGGCCTAGACCTCTTCCAGGGCTCTTATCTCCGAACAACTGCAGCAATAGCCATTCAGTTGTATGGACCACAAAGCTAGTGAGATTTTATCCGTCTTCTTGCCTGTCTTTTGTATGTCTACTGTAGCACATATAATTGCACACTTAGTGGTTTAAAGTAAATTTTTTTATTATCTGAGTTGCATAGATTAAACATATGGCAGAGTGTAACCGTGGTAACATACATAATAAATAATTACAAACAGTGGAGATTTACGCAGTCACCAAGAGGATTTGGGGGTATGTCCCAATGGATAACAGTGGTACATAGGGAAACTTGCAGGAAAAACTGAGAAGCAACAAACTCTGACACCTTTATTTAGAATATTGGTGTAAGAGAATAAAACAGAAGCAAAGTATTTTGGGCCAGAAATTGTCTCAAAATTAGGCAGTGTTTCTCCCTTCGGAAAGAGAAGAACTTAAGGACTTAACATGCTTCACTCCCCGCAGAGCCTGCTGCTTTCCTCACAGTTTAGCTGTTGAGTCGCTGGCCAACCCTCCCACAGCACTGTCTGGTTGGATTTTCCTCTTAGTTTCTCACTGGGCTGACATAAGGGAGTTAGTCCTACAATGTTTATTTAGATCTTGTGGTCCTCTTCCAAACACAAAGTGGTTAGGAGACCAGAAGGCTTTCCCACATTTCTTGCATGACCCTCTCCACCTTTGTGTCAGCAGTGACACACATCAGGTTGTTCCTAAGTGTCACGTCTCCATGATTTCCTTTTTACTTACATGTCATTTTTTTTGTCTGTAAGTTTCGCTGTGATTACACTGACCCCTTTCTAGTATAATCCTGGACAGGCTGCTTGTTTTAAGGTCAGCTGATTAGTATTTGCATCTTAGTTACATCCACAAAGTGCTTTTGTCAAGTAAAATAGCATATCCGTCAACAGGAGCAAAAAGTGGAAAGCCAGCGCCGAGCTTGTAATATTTCACTATGTTTCAGCTTTGCCCATTTCTGTATAAAGTACCCCACCAACATTCTCATCCCACTTGCCATCATGTGAATAACGCAATTGCCTGCTATATTGACTTTTTTTTTTTCAAAATTGCCTTTTTGATAACACCCTTGACCTTTTACAAGCCACTTGCTACCTTTCAAATTTTCTTGTGAAATGCTTAGTACATAAAGTAATAGTCATTGAAATGTTTATAACAATTATCCTCTTTAAGAATTTACTCCATATCCAATCATTTCATTTTTATGCATTAGCAGTGAAATGGCAAAGAAGAATCCTAGAAAAGCCTCTGCTTCCCTGGAACAGTGAAAAATAATTGATCAAAAATTATTAGAATCAATTTTCTCTGAATTTTAGAAATTAACTCAGGGTTCACCAGAAACTAGAGGACAAAGTACAGATTTGTGATTCTCAGTACAAGCAATGAGGCTTGTGGTCTTTTAATTTTATCTTCCCCTTTCTCTCCTCTTCCTATGTTGGTGCTGGCTTTGAAAGCCAACTTTAGGCAGTAAAAACTAGAACCTGGCTTGTTTTGGAGGGTGTAGAGCAGGGTGAGAGCTCCTTTAACAACTTGTTCTCAGAGAAGCATCATCTCTACACCTGGTAGGCCCTGGGAGACCACACTTACCAACATGTTTTTCTTTTATTTTTACCTGACATGGAGATTTCCCATTATAAAAAAAAAAAAAAAAAAAAAAAAAAAAAAACATTTTTGCCCGGGGAAATTTCTTGATTAAGTCAGAAGCAATTGTATTGCTTCGCATCCATGTAAGGAAAACAGATAACAAGGCAGTCATAGCCTGATAAGGCTGGGAGGAAAGAAGTTAATCAATGGCATGAATACTGAGCAAGGAGGTGTCTGCTGCAGAGGGACACCTCTGAAGTCCTAGGAGGCCGCATGTACAGACAGGGCTGTGTGTTTGTTTCCAAATATCAAGCCACAAAACGTCCTTCATTATCATCCTGTTATTTTCAGTTAAGGAATTGGCTTATTGCATCATTATAGCTTCAGTTCAGGAAGATGTTGAACCTTTCCAGCTGGCAGGGCAAGGTTCTGCCCATAGGTATTCTAATCCCCATAGCTTTGAATAGTCTCCTTAGCAAGGCAAAGGGGACTTTATATTTGTGGTTGCTTAAAGCATAAGAAGTCTGTCCTGGATTATCCAGGTGGGCCCAGTGAGACCATGGGGTTCCTGTGTGAAAGAGGTAGTCAGGTGATGATGGGGTGAGGATCGGAAGACACAGAGCCTCCCCCAGGGAGTGTGAGCAGTCTCTCAGAGTAGGTAAAAGGGAGAAAGAAAGAGAGAAGAGAAGGAGGGGATTTCCTTCAGAGTCAAAGAAACTCAGTCACCTGCTGATACTCTGATTTTACCTGAGTGAGAACCATCTTTTGGAGTTGAGCTTAAAAAATTTTTAAGGAAATACGTTATTTATTTGTTTATGTGGTATAGGGTCTCGCTATGCAGCTCCGACTTGTGGTGATCCTCCTGTCTCAGACTCCCCAGCACTGGGATTTCATGCCTGGTTTTGCTGGCCGGCATGACAGGCAATATCAGGGATCAAACCTGCGTCCTTGCCCTTGCCAACCAGGCATTTAGACTGCTGAGTTATCTCCCCAGCCTAGATTTCTGAGTTTTAGAACTATAATATTAATTCTTGGTGTTTTAAGAGCCTAAGTTTGTGGTACTATTTTATATCAACAATGGAAAACAAATCCGTTAATTAATGGGACAAATAGTTGATGTTTTATCTTTATGTGCTTACTTTTTTTGTGGGAGTGGGGAGGGACCGGAGTTCAAACTCATGACCTTGCACTTGCCAGGCAGGCACTTGGGCCATGGAGCTATCTCCCCAGCTCCTATGTGCTTATTTTGTAACATTGTGGGAAATCAGAATAAAAGATGTATCTTGGAACCACCCTCCCCCCCAAAAAAAAGAAAAAAAAGAGACATATCTTGGAGGAGGCGAGACACATAACATACTAGTACAGTGGAAGCCACGTAGGCTTTGGAGTGACCCAGGTGTTTATGCAAAAACAGTTTTGTACATTTCTCAGCCATGTGATCTTACTTCAGCATCCATTTCCTCACTTAGATTTCTGATTTGTAACCATGCAGCAAAAAATAAAGACGATACCCATAAAATGCACACAAAAGCTAACAGACTCTATTGCACCCATCTAACTTTTTTTGTAGGGACTGTGAATTGTATTTTCATACATGTTTCTTTTTTACCCCACCCACTCACATTATGTTCCCTCCAGCTTCACCACAAAGACATGAACCACTGAACTGTCAGCATGTGCCTCCCCGCACCCCAGGCCTGGTGCAGCAGCTGCAGGTGTCTCGAGGTCTTGCTATGTAATTCAGGCTGCTTTAAACTGTGAAAACTCCAGTAGTTGTGAGCAAAATAAACCTTTCCTTCCCTAAGCTTGCTCGTTGGGTATTTGTCCCAGCAATGAGAAAAGAATAACTAAGATAGGAACTATGCAACCTTCTCAGAAGTTTATAAAACAGCTTTCCTTCTGTTTTCTGCTGCATATTTGGACTCTACTAAACAATTCTGTTAATGCTTAAAAATAGGACAAGCAAAAATATGAAAAACTCACTGACTTTGTTCCCAGTTCTTGAAACAATTTCTAAAACCCTTGCACCTGAGTTTACATTAATACAGGTGATACTCACTTTATAACACACTTGTCATAAACTTTTGGTTGTTCTTTAAATAGCTTCAGGATGAGGAATGGTTGCCATAGAAAGAACATATGTGATGAGAAGAGTAGAACTTTGAGCTTCTACTTGCTCCTTTCTACATGTACACCAGGCCTTTAAGGAGAGAAGAGGAGTCGCAATGTAAAGGAACCTCCATAGAAACTCTTCAGTGGTGAGGACTGGAGAGGTGGGTGAGCACATCAAGGTGAGCTGAGGGTGGCAAGCTCAGGGAGATATGCAAATTCTGTGAACTTCCCTAGTCACGTGACTGCAAGTGTATTTGTATTACGTGCATTTCAACCTTTGGCCATGGTTATTTGTTTCTGGGATGAGCTCTTCAACTGTGAGGAAATAATCCAGTTTCTATATTTGAGAGTGTACCCTGTGAAAAATTAGTGATAGCAGTGTGGACACATGGAGGGTTCAAACAAACAAAGGAAGAGGCATAACTGAGAGAGAGGGAGAGAAAGAGAGAGAACAAAGGGAGGGAATGACCTCAGGTCAAAGAAATTAATTTATCGAAAAGTTTAGAAACATGAAGTAAAATTTAAGGTCAAAGAAGACTTCTTGAACAACCTGATTTCTAGCTCTGTCCTCAGGTTTTTTTTTTTTTTCCATCCTTTCCCTTGAATTAAGTTAAAACAAACAAACCAGCAAATCAGTTTTTGCACTAATTGCTACCGACACTCATTCTTTCATTGAATTATTTGACAAACATTTATGAAATTCTTTTGCATGTCAAGTATTCTGCCATGCTGCAGACGTGGAAACTTGCCTTTAGACATACACACATTGAAAAAATAAAAGTCTGTTTGGGAATGATGTGTGGGAGTCATTAATTCGAAAAATTCAGAGTGCATGGTCTATATTTTCAGCTAATCAGAAATTGAAGGAGAAGCAATACTGTTGCTTTATCTAATTAGAGCATGATTATTCTGTTGCTACAGTTTGACATACAAAAGGGAAGGACATATCTAATTTGTAGTACAGAGGAAACAGTGAAAAGGATGACCTGGAGCCATCAATCACTAGCAGCATACTGTACTTTTTAACTCATTTTGCATGTCAGGAGAAGGCAGGTGTTGTCAGAGAAAGAGAGAGGTTGCAGTGGCCTACAAAGAACAAAGACTCATGCAAAAAAATGGAAGCCATGGCTAAAAAACAGAGATACTTCCATGCTATGCTGTAATGGGCTTGAAGCTTGCTTTGTAAACAGTAGAAACTCTATGAACAGTTGCAGTGCAAAGTATATGGCTAAGACCAATTGGGATAGGATTTTTCATGTTGTAGGCTTCTGAGGACTAAAGGAGCATCTAGGATTCTCGTATTTTCCATGGGACTTAATATGGAGACTAAGAACCTGTGCTTGCTGTGCCTGCATCTGCCAGTGAAATTCTCCAGGGACTAAAAAATCCAGGAAAAGAAATAATGAATGGATTGAGCTGCTTAATCAACAGAGCAGTAGTTCTCAGTGTATTTTTTTCCAGCTTCAAGAAAGCGAATACACAGTCCCTGAAAACCCTAATTAGATGCTAGATTTCAAAACTGGCTCTGTTATTTAACTTTATTAATTTTCAGAAGCTATTCATTGCTGTCTAAAATGGGATAAAGTTTATAAGCTCATTAAAGTAAAATCTAGAAGGGAATGCATTTACACAGAAATAGGGATTAGGTAGGGCCAGGCCAAGTTAGATCTATCATCTAACAATATATAAAGAACAACAATAATAAGCTAATAGCCAGAAATAAGGCAGATGATCTAAATTATCAGCATTATAGAAGAAAGACCGAGATCATTCTTCTAACGTGTGAACTCTAGGTTTTGTTCAATTCAAGCTTCAATACTATAAATATTTTTGTTTTTGTCTTATGCTGGTAATGTTAATGTATTCCACATTTTCAGAAAGAGTCACATTACTGTTCTACCCTATGCATATTCCTGGATGGATCAGCCATGTGCTTTGGTATTTTGTTTGCAACTCCACAGTAGCTTTGTTAGCTGAATGTATGTCAACCCAGCCAATTCATCAAGCAGAGAGGACACCTGTGCACATTTGCACATTGCACCGTAGAACTCAGTTTCCTAGCATTATTGGGATGAGCTCAAGGAATTCAACCACTGCCCCTTGTTGTAATAGCTGGCTTTCTATTTTAACAGAATACAAAGTTTTATTTGAAAAGAGAGTACATTTTTTAACCAAGTTACACAGATGCACTTAATGTAACAGTACCTTCTGCAAAAGTAGAGTACAGAATATATCAATGTTAATACAAAAACTAGCAAAAGTATTGGTTTATTAATGATAATATCACATCATCCAAGATATTCAGGTAATAGTTAAAGTGTATGCTTAGAAAAATTTACATGCTTTCTAATTTTAGACAGTTTAATTTTATTAGCTGTTATTAAAAAGTAATTCAATTGATTTTTTTCAGTGGAATGATTCCTAGTTTGATAAAAACGACAACTTAATTGGGTTCATTTATCATTTTGTTGACACAGCTTTGAGCTCACAAAAATTTAACATTTGAGTACATGACATTCATTACAGGCAAATAATTACTTGAAAAAGAAATTAACGTTAAATGGACTGGTTGATAATTTTATAGACATATTAAAATGATCTATGTGATAATCAATTTTTACTCTACAAACTGTCACCACTTCACCACAAAATGCTCACTCCAAGTCATAGAACATATACATATCTAAGAAACTGAAATTTTAAGAATTTTACTGTAGAGCTAGTTAACTTTAAAAATCTGTGTTTCTATTTCTTATATATGAATAAACTACACTTATCACATTTTTAGGTTCCTAGTACAGATATCATTGATGTATTTTCAGTTCTTTCTCAGAAATAGAAATTTAAGTACTATCACAATTACTAATAAAATGGTAGAAATGGGTGCTTTACTCAAGATTTTAATTTGAATATAAAAGTGGAAATTGTATGCCTCTGAAGTATTTTTGAGGGGAAATCAATAACGTATAGCAATCATATGCTTTTTTTTTTTCTTTACAAGTACCTACTGAGCATGAGGCTTCGCACAGACCCTGCTCTTAGGCATGTTGAAACTAGAAATCCTGTGGTTATCATGATAGGTAACGCACTGTAAGTGTGTAAGTGTGGTGTATTTTTGCAACTGACTGTCTCATTCCAAAGACTTGGCTTTTACTCTGTTGCATTTTCTTTTTATAAAAATGGTCCTATATAGAGAACTGTAGGATTTCTTTATCACCTGTATGTACTATCTTTGGCGACATAGAAGAATTAATATAGCATTTATTTCACTATGTCAGACTAGCTCCATATCCCTATCTGGGGCCTAGTGAGTATGTTGTATCAAAAAGGTAATTAAGAGTAGCTAAATAGCATCTGATGAAAGCAGAACTCAGATTGATTGTGTGTGTGTGTATGTGTGTATTTTAGAGAAGGGTCTACAAGGTGTTCAGGTTCTCACTACTAGCGGTGATCCACCTGTTTACAGCCTCTCAAGAGCTAGAATTACAGGCATGCGCCACCAAGCCCAGTCTCAATTGCCATCGCAGTGCACCCTGGGGATGGGGCTAGCATTGCAGGTACAGGGCCATCATTCCCAGCCCCTGCACCTGCTTGCAGGAGCTTTAATCTGCTGAGCTATTTGGTCCACCCTCAGACTGATTCTTACAGATAAATTTGAGTTTTCTTTGGATGACTGTGTATTCTTTGTATCCATCTAACATACAGCTTCAAATTGCTCTGGATGCTGCATGGAATGTCATTGGGGTTACAGAACTTTGAAAATAAAATATATTCTTGCAGGGCCAATAACAAAAGTGGTCTGGGAACAGAAGTAATACAGGAGAGTCAATTGGATTTTGGAGTTACATGAGTCACTGGTGAACTGGATATGAAAATAGAAAGAAACAAAGGTATTGGACATGGTGCACGCATGTGGTGATCATTATCTGTATGTACAGATTGGCTCATTATAATGATTATTGCTCAGGGAAAGTTCTAGGAAGAACCAGATTTATTATGAGAAATAGAGAATTTTTTTTCTTTTTGTGCAGATTTAGACTCAAGATATCTGTGGACGTTGGACCACAATAGTGTGCAATATCATGCTGAGGAACACATTTTTAAAGACTAAAGAACCTAATATTGGACATCTTTAATGTCAGTAAAATAAAGTTACTTGCATATATATGATGATATAGTTAGAACAAGAGAGTGTAATTTCATGATAGTCTTTGCCAAGTGCTACCGCTTGGCAGCCATGAATTTTCTATAAATTTGGGCTTTCCTTTTTAGGACATCCTCCATGAGTGGATGAATCAGGAGTTTATTTTCACAGAGCTTCACAGCAGGCATCCTCAACCACAGTACATAACTGGTCCTCTCAACTGGGAGGTAAGGTACTCGAAACAGTGATGCCTCTGATGATCTTAATTTTCTCTGCAATATTTTTATAAACCAGAAATGATTTTGCTCACCATATCTTTGCCTTTGGAAGCCATGAGGCATGTGGTAAGCATCTGAAAGTGCCAACCAGTGCCCTTAGAAGTTCTCATGATAGCTGACATCCAAACGAAGATATTAACATACAAGACATGTTTCTCAGACTAGGGCTATCAGAAGATACCATGGTTGAAAGCGCAAGTTTGAAATTAACAGTATGTATAAAATGTTTAACACCTTGAACATGGATGAGATCACAGAAGGTGCCATTAGTATGACTAGAGAAGGACTACAACAATTCCTGAAGATTTTGATATTTAGAAATTCTTCAGGAAAGCAGGCATCAGCAGTGAAATGTGAATTACTAATGCCACAGTAACTTTTTAAAATAAAATCTGCTACTACCTAAGTCAAATTTGTTCTTATTTGGCAACATAATACATAAATAATTATGGAGATAGATTATAGGTTTTGTGCCTGGAGGTAAGATTTTGATGACTTTAATTTTCTTTGGAAATGAAGCATCAATTGAATTTGAGAATATATTAGATGTTGACAGTAAGAAAAGAGAATGTGGGATATGATATAGGAGTTTGAGAATTAAAAACAGATCTGATTGAGTGTAGCAGAACACAGGGTATGCATGTCCATCTGTAATCTGTGATCATGGGTTTAAACTTAAGTTTATTGATATGCTTTTCTTTGTTAATGTTATGCTGCTTGGATGCCAATAGGGATACAAATAGTGTGGTACAACTGGATGTAGGGATTTTCAGAAACATAAAATTCTAGAAAAGAGAGTACAAGGGAAAGGAAGATATTATGAAGGATTTTTAAAGACAATGTAAGACTAAAAATCTAAATGATGGAGGGAGAAGACAAATGGGTGTTAGAGTATTGTGAATAATTAACAGAGTGATGCATCAAAAGTCACGCGAAGCTAATGGGGTAAAGCAAAGAAGGTCTGAGGTAAGAAGAATTTTTTTTTTCAATAGTAGAACATTCAAAATTTTAGAGGTGAAAAAATGGTTAGTGATGATTGAGCCTAGAATACAAGAGTGACTGGCTGGCATGGAGTGAAGGAAATATTTGGGAAGATGAAACAGGCAAGAAACAGAGCCGGCAAAGGTAAGAGATAGATTATTGGCACGACTGTCAAGGGCCGTGGCTGCAGGGCGGTAGCAGCAGTGGAGGGAGTGTGTAATTCAAGGCAGCTGGCTGGCATCAGCTTAAGAGAAAGGCAGGGCTTTCATTTCTTCCCCATTCTATTCTTCCTCTTGTTCCTTTTCTTTCTTCTTGTCCTGCTGCAGAGTGGAATTAGCTTGGCTTTGAGGGTATTATCTGGAAATGACATAATTTTTATTTATTTATTTATTTATTTATTTATTTATTTATTTATTTATTGGTCTTTTTGAGACAGGGTCTCGCTATGCAGTTCAGGCTGGCCTTGAGCTCACTTTTGTAGCCCAGGCTGGTCTTGAACTCGCACTGATCCCCCTGCCTCAGCCTCCCAAGTGCTGGGATTACAGGCGTGTGCCACCACGCCCAGCTATAATTTTTAGCAACAAACGAAAAGCAAAGGAAATGGCCAGGTGCAGAGGCCCATGCTTGTAATTCTGGCTCTTTGGAAGCTGAGGTGAGAAGATTGAGATTCTGAGGTCAAGCTGGGCAATTTAGCTAGACCCTGGCTCTAAATTTAAGAAAAAAAAGGTCAATAATATAATACCTTCCAGGATAAAACAATTAAAATCAGTTCCCTAAGATGTAAAAAATTTAAGGGATTGATTTTAAAATATAGCTACTAATAAAGATATATCCAATCAAAATGAAATAATATATTCATTAGAAATATAGTATTTCTGGAAACAGCCTGTTTTGGAGATAGAGAGACAATGGAGCTACTTAATATGGCCAGTGTCCTATTACTGATGGATTGGCTATTTTTGAACTATCAGAAATACTGAACAATCTGCAAACAAGGATCATAAGTGGTATTTGCAATGATTTCATTTTATCTAGATCATGTGAATTCCTTTTATAGAAAGATGAATGAAATACCTTCAATATAAAATTTATATAAAGACATCTGGAATCATTTAAAATTTCCATTTTTTAAAGTACATTTGTTTAAGTGGACATCAGTTAAATCAGTACAATTTAAGGATATAAATACTTCTAGAAAATGTGATGAAATTAACTAGTTTTACATTTCTTCCGCTGAAAATTATCCTCATCAGATTTCAAATTTACCTTTTCATTCTTATTTTTAAATCTTTTATCTACTTATTTACTTATTTGGTATAGGATCTCACTACACTGCTTGGACTCATAGTGATCTCCAGTCTCAGCCTTCCCAGCACTGTGATTACAGGCATGTGCCACCTCATCCACTTTCTGTGGCCAGCACTGTCCCATAGCATGTGGCAGTGGAGATCAAATCCGGGTACTTGCACTTGTCAGGCAGTCAATTAGACCCTTGAGTTTTCTGCCCAGCTCTCCATTTTTATATTTATTAATTAAAAATTCATACTATTTAATCATGTGTGGTTATCAATTATTAATTTGTAGACTTATGCTTCAAGTCTTTTAAGTACACAAATATCATAATTATGCTGAAGTGACTTACTAATTGAAAGTGAGAGAACAATGTCTCTTACATTACTGTTTGGTAAAATTAATGACAACTCATTCTTATCTACCAAATCCTTGAAATTAGAATTAAAATAGAAAAGAATATATTAGAATAGCATCCTCATTATAAGACTGTGTTCCTTTTCTTTTAGAAAAAAAATTTCTCTGGCAGACTCTATTTAGCCTTAAACAAACATACAGGTGGCACACATATAACATTTAAAATGTTTCTAAATATGTCCCATGTTATCAATAGTTGATATTTAAATAAGGAATGCTTACATGAATGCATGAGTAACTATCTTTCTCTATTTAAAAGAATTTTATATTTCAAAATCCTTTCTTATTCCAAGATTTAGTATTTGTCCTTGTTTTTCTTTCAGCAGTTGCCAAATCATAGTTTACTTTGCTTCAAACCTTAACTTTAAAAGAAATACAGTGTTTTAGTCTATCAATCTTTTATTAATGAGTGGAAATAATTACAAGGTAAAAATTCAAACTAATATCTTGAAATCTTTTATACATTTAAAAGGGTAAAGAAGTTTCATTAGCATAGTTATTTCAAACCTCATAATCATAGTTGACTTTTATACTCTTATTCATTTAGGAGTAATTATATTCCAAGTTTAATAGCTTTCAGATAATTGCTTAAATAAAAATTCAGTTTGCAGATGAAGGCTATGCTGCTTTCAATGTAATTTTAAATAAAGTACATAGACGCCAAAAGGAATAGGTTATCAATTTAAACAATTAAGCATACTGAACAGATGTCAAGATTTAAAAAACCCCAGTGTATTAGGGTTTTCTATTATTTTAAAAGCATACATAATTAATAAAAGACTAAAGAAATACATGAATGTTGTTTACTAAGAAAGAAGACAGAACTTTTTTTTCATTTGATATTTACAAACCACAGATAAGGCTTTATAAATTTTACCTTTACATATTATTTTTTTTGGGGGGGGGGTGGGGACCGGGGTTCGAACTCACGACCTTGCACTTGCCCAGCAGGCACTTGTGCCTCGGAGCTATCTCCCCAGCCCCACCTTTACATATTTTTGAATGACAAAAATCAAAAAGAGAAACTAAGTTTTTTTCATTTTTAATTATTTTTAAAGAATAATAAGTAGTTCTAGAGTAAAACAGCAGTAGACATGATACAAAAGTTCACTGAACAAAGCAATAGGAATTCAATAATGATTGCTATACTACACAACGCTGTCCTCAAATTAGTTGTTGTGGTTACCAGATACAAACATGCAAGGTTCTTTTAAAGAAAAAGCAAATTAATAACAAGAAAGTTATAAGTAACTGAAAAGAAGAAGAAAGAACTTAAGCTTTAACTGCTCCTTCCAAAAGACCAGCAGAAATTGACAGTACAATTATCCAAACTATTCTGCATATGTACCTAAATATACCTTTTTCCCTTCTTTCATTTGTCCTTTCCCTCAGCTTGTTAAATGGGAAGGCCCATTCATTTGTTTTGTTGCGAAAAATGTGACTTTATTGACTGAAGTACTCATGGTAATGTGACAATGAGAGTACCATATCACAAAGGAAATATTTAATAAATGTCTGCGAAATGAACTAAGTGAATAATTAAAAGGAGTTGCAAAGCGATTTAAATATTATGAGCAACTGCTAATTAAATTAAAACTCTAAAAATAGTTTGATGTCAACTATTTAATGATGAGACCCAAGTGTGGATAAGGTGCAAGTTATTAATGACAGCAGTCATTCCAGCAATTGTTGATGAAGTTAGAATTTAAACACAATTCCAGTTGAATTAATATTTAGATTCTCCAGGGAAGCATAACTGGGCAATATATACCCTGAAAGGTCTTTATCCATGGAAGACAGAGAGCATCCTGGGAAGTCAGGAAGAATAGGTAACCCTTTTATCTCCAGTCTCTCACATAGCCTGCCAACCCTTCAGCAGCAGCCTCTATTTAAGCTGCAGTAGACCAGTGCCAGGGATTCTTGCATTCACCGGAAGTTGCTGCTTTGACCACATATTAACCCAATAAGTGTGTGGATTATTAAAATTGGCAAATATTCTCTACAAAGTTCCAAGAATTTGACTTAATTAAGGTAAATAGTACTGATCTTCAAGGAAAATTTCCTGTAAATAAAAAGGTAATTATTAATTTACCTAAGGCAGAGGTATAAGTTGTACTCTAAAGATCCACACTGGACATCAGTTTTGCTCTATGATGCTAAAGGGCATGGGGCAAGGTCTGCACAGAGTTCGGGTTGTCATACCTGGGAAGGGCGTGTCCTACTAACATCTAAAGGCTAAATGTGTTATTCAACGTATCCTAATACTTGACAAAGCCTAATTAGTAGTCCACAGTGTCTGCGGAGTCACTAGTTAATGCTAGAATCTAAGGATAAGCTGCTAAGTGATTTGAAGGATCACAAAACTATGAACCCTTGGAGATGTTGACTTATGGTCATAAAACATTCTGACGTTGCATATTTCTGCTAGACCCATCTGCTCACTAACAATAAATTAGGAATCTTATGACACTGCATAAAGTGTTTAGGGCCACTGGGGACCTATTCAGCCTGTTACTACTTTGTAGTCTTCATCACAGCTTTCAGGTACAAATATATATATATATTTGTACTACTGGTACAAATATTTCTTCTCATTGAACTAACAGAAAGTAGTTGTATACATAGTGCAATATTCCCTAATAGTGTAGTGGGTTACAGGGAGAACTGGCAATGTTGGAAGTTGTTGACTTGAGCCATCTACAGTTCAGTATATTAATATAGCTTTACTTTTTATACTTCACGGTTAAAATTTTCTGCTAGATGGTTAAGTCTAAGTTAAAGCAAGACCTATATAATAAAACATGTAACTTTCATATCTGTCAAGATGAGTCAAATCCCTTCAGGATTTACCTTGAAACCATGCACAACACTTCGTAGAACTTTTGTTAGTGTCAGACATCTGAATGAGTCATGGACATTGCTTGACCAGTTTGCTCTCCGTGAAAGTCTGAGAAAATCTTTTCCCTCTAAGTGACTCTCCTTAGGTACACTATACATCATCAATCCCTTTCCTCTGTGGCCCCTTGATCTCCTTTAACAGAAAATTTGTGACACTGCTGAGTTATAGGATGTTACAGTACAGGTTCTCTTATGTTCAGAATCCTCACTAACCTGCAATGGCTAGGGACAAAATATTGGCTACCATTGTAGCCCTTCTTTTTCTCTAATATTCTGGTTTACAAACTTAAGTTCTGAACCATCCAGAAGAAAGGCATAGTAATACTATTACTCTATAACATGGGCACTTGAGCTTGACATAACTATTTTCTGAATATTAAACGCCTTAAACTTACCATGGAACTGGTGTTTCCACCAATCATTGATATGCTAATAAATCCCTACAGAATGTGATTTAAAAAACTGTTACATATTTTTACAAAGCAATTTAGAAATCTAAGCATAAGCATAATTGTAGCAGGTCAATCCTATGGCATTTTTCTGTGTCTCATATTCTCTTTAATTACAATTTCTGTTTTCTCTTAAAATAAACATTTACTTGATAGAGAGTATAACAATAGTTGAAATTACACTAGAATTAGCACACATTTAAAAGACCAGAATTACATGCATTCCAAGCATGGTTTTAGTCTTACATTTGCTACTCTGAGTGTCAAAAACCTGTTGGAGATTCTTAGGACCAATATCTAATTCATCCTGTGTATATAAGTGCATTACCTCCACCATGTTTCCTAACTTTTCTGCTGTCTCATGGTTGTTTCATCCTTAAGTTCTGTATTTCCATTCAGCTCTGCTATGACTTTCCATTTTTATTTCTTCTTTTGTGTTGTTACACTAGCAAGACTATATTATATTTACAAAATTAGGTGTTCTTTATTTCACGTGTATGTTCAAGATACATCCACTTATATGTGAAGTCTTCTAGTTTATCATTCTTTATAGCTGAGTAATATTTCATTGTATAAAAATACCACATCTTTTTCAACCATTCTTCAAATGATGGACATTTTGATTTTTTCAAAGATTTGGCTATCACAAATTGTGCTGCTATAAACACTGGTGGACAAACATCACTATGATAGGATGTTTTCATTTCTTCTGAGAAAATTCCCAGTAGGGAGATCATTGGATTGAATGGGATTTCCAGTCCTAATTTTTTAACCAGACTCCACACTGCTTTCCACAATGGTTGCACCAGTCTGCATTCCCATCATCAGGGCAAAAGTGTTCCTCTTACCTCACAGCCTCTCCAGCATTTTTTGTTGGTTGATTTTTTTATGATAGCCATTCTTTCTGGAGCGAGATGGTATCTAAGTGTTGTTTTAATCTGTACTTCACATATAGCTAGTTATGTGGACCATTTCTTCATGTATGCTTTTTAGTTCTTTATAAATTCTAGAAAGACCTTTGTCTGAGTACGTATTAGTTAAATTTTTTTTTTTTTTTTTTTTGCAATTTGTGGGTTTTCTTTTTATTCTGTTGGTAATTTGTTTCACGTGCAAAATCTTCTCAGCAAGATGAGGGTCCAGGTGTTGATTCTTTCAAGTGTTACACAAGCATTTTGATTTTGTTCCATGAAATCTTGGCCTATCCTGATGTCTTCGAGATTTCCTTCCACTTTGTCTTCCAGAAGATTTAGTTTTTCTCTTTTAATATTTAGCTCTTTATTCAATTTTGTCTTTAGTTTAGGGCATGGTGATAGTCTTGGGTCAAGTTTTAGTTTTCAGCAGGTAGAAAACCAGTTTTTCACGCCTGTAATCCCAGTACTCGGGAGGCTGAGACAGGAGGATTGGTGCGAGTTTGAGACCAGCCTGGGCTACAAAAGTGAGCTCAAGGCCAGCGTGAACAACATAGAGAGACCCTGTCTCAAAAAGACAAAAAAAAAAAAAAAAAAAAAGAGGCCAGTTTTTCCAACACCATTTGTTAAAGAGGCGATCTTTCTTCCAGTAAACATATTTGGCCCCTTTGTCAAAGATAAGGTGGCTGAATGTGTTTGTATTGCTTTCCACATCTTCTAATCTATTCCATTGATCCTCAGGCCTGTTTTTTTTTTTTTTTTTTTTTTTTGTCAAAACCATGTTGACGTTATCACTGTAGTTTTGTAGTATTATAATTTTAGGTCAGGAATTGTAAGGCCTCCTGCCTTATCTTCACTGTCCAGGAATGTCTTTGCTATTCTATGTCTTTTCTAGTTCCAAATAAATTTTAGGCATGATTTCTCCTGGTTGGTGACACATGTTGATGGCATTTTGATAAGGATTGCATTAAATCCGTATGACATTTTAGGGAGTACGGCTATCTTCACAATGTTGGTCCTTCTTATCCAGGAGCAGGGAATATCTTTCTATTTTTTAAAATCTTCTAGAATCTCTTTTTGCAGAATAGTGTAGTTTTCATTGAATAGATCTTTTACTTCTTTAGTTAGATTAATTCCTAAGTATTTCATTTTCCGTGGTGCTTTTGCAAAAGTATTGTTTCTCTAATTTCCCTCTCAATGTGTTTGTTATCTGTGTAGAGGAGTATTATTGACCTTTGTGTGTTGACTTTGTATCCTGCTATGCTATTGAACTAGTGTATTAATTCTAGTAGCTTCTTAGTGGAGTCTTTTGGGTCTTCCAAGCAGATCATCACATCATCTACAAATAATGATAATTTAAATTCCTCTTTACCTAATTCTTATTTCTTTTATTTCTCTCTCTTGTCTAATGGCTCTAGCTAATGATTCCAGAACTGTATTGAATAGGAGTGGTGATGGAGGAGATCCTTCTCTTGTATCAGATCTGAGAGTAGAAGAGTTCAGTTTTTCCCCATTTAGAATTGTGCCAGCCATTAGATTGTCATAGATGGCTTTTATCAGATTGAGGTAGAGGCCATCTATTCCAATGTGCTGTAGGGCTTTGAAGATGAATGAGTGTTGGCCTTTGTAAAAGGCTTTCTCTGCATCAATTGAGATGATCATGTGGTTTTTGGATTTGGTTCTATTGAGTATATAACATTTATAAATTTGTGTATATTGAAACATCTTTGCATCCCTGGGATGAATCCTACTTGGTTATGGTGTATTATCTTCTTAATGATTTGCTGTATTCTATTTGTAAGCATTTATTGAAGATTTTTTGCATCTATGTTGATGAGAGAGATTCATCTATACTTATCTTTTTTAGTAGCGCCTTTTTTTTTTTTAAAGAATTTTTTATTTTATTATTTTTTTTTCTTGTTTCAGAGCTTTTGTTTGTTAATTTATTTATTTTTATGGCCGGCTCAGCCTGCCCTCAGGGCAGGGCTGGCGCAGCATGTGTTGCTGGGGATCGAACCACGTCCCTGTAGTCACCTAAGCTTTCCTAAGCAGGCACTGTAGACCACTGAGCCGTCCTGCTGGGCCCCTTTAGTTGCATCTTTCTCTCATTTTGTTATCTGTATAGTGCTTTCCTGCAGGAATGATTTTGGGAGTATTGTTTCCTTTTCAATTTCATTGAAGAGTTTGAGGAGTATTGGAATTATACCTTCTGTAAATTTCTTGTAGAATTCAGTGGTGAAACCACTGGACTTTTCTTTGTGGGTAGGCCTTTAATTACATTTTGTATTTCACTGGCTGTTACTGGGTTACTGAGAGTTTTTATATCTTCCTGATTCAATTTTGGTAAATTGTACCTTTCTAGGTACAATTCATGTGTGTCTTCAATTATGAGAGTAAATTCATGAGAGGTACAATTCATGTGTGTCTTCAATTATGAGAGTAAAAATTGTCAAAGTAGCTATTGATGATCTTCTGAATCTCCACTGGGTCTGTGGTAATTTCACCTTCTTCATTTCTCATTGCTTGAATTTGAGTTTTTTCTTTCCTCTTTTTGATGGGGTTAGCTGGGAACTTACCAATTTTATTTACTCTTTCAAAGAACCAGCTCTTTGATTCGTAAATTCTTTGCATTGTTTTGTTTTGATTGAATTAATTTCTTTTCTAATCTTTATAATTTCTCCTTGTCTTTGGGTTTTAGTTTATTCTTCCTTTCTAGATGATTTAGGTGCATCATTAGAATGTTTATATGGGGGCCTGGCGGGATGGCTCAGTGGTCTAAAGCACCTGTTTGGGAAAGCTTGGGCGGCTTCAGGGACCGCAGTTCGATCCCCGGCACCACATGCTGCACCAGCCCTGCCCTCGGGGTGGGCTGAGCCGGCCATGAAAATGAGTTAACAAACAAACAAAGGTTCTGAAACAAGAAAAAAATAAATGAAATAGAATGTTTATATGTTCCCATCCTGTTCTATTAATATGTGAGTTCATAGCTATAAATTTCTGTCTAGGAACTGCTTTCATTGCATCCCATAAATACTGGTAAGTTGTGTTTGAATTTTCATTAAATTGTAGTCATTGTTTAATTTCATCTGTAACCCACTGGTTCCTGAGAAGGGTGTTGTTCAACTTCCATATATTTCTGAGATTCTTGTGGATTCTTTTGTCATTTACTTCTAGTTTCATAGCACTGTGGTCATATAATAGGCATGGGATAATTTCTCTTATCTTGCATAAACTTAAGCATGACCTATGGACTAGTATGTGGTCTACTTTAGACAATGTCCCATGTGCAGCTGAAAAAAGTTGTGTATTCAGAAGTTTTGGGTGGAATACTCTGTATGTGTCCACTAAGTCCAGTTGTTCCAAGTTCTGGTTCAGATCTACTTCTCTGCTAATTTTCTGCTGCTTGACTTATCTTTCTGGAATAAAGCATTGCTAAAGTCTCCTGTTAAGATTATAGTATTGAATATTACAGTTTTTATGTTCATTAAAATTTGTCTTATATAGCTTAGTGTTGTTGGGTTCATACATATTTATGAGTGTTACCTGTCCATTTTGAATTTTTCCCCTAACCAGTATATAATGGCCTTCTTTATTTTATTTCATTAATCTTGGTCAAAAGTTCAGACTATCTGCAAACAGGTTGTTACCTTTGTTTATTTCTGAGGTGCTGGGCATGTAATATTGTTTTTCATCCTTTGCCTTTCATCCTATGAATGTTTTATGAATTAAGTTTGTTTCTTATATACAACATATTACTGGATTTTGCTTCCTAATCTCCTGTGCCAGTCTATTTCTTTTGATTACAGAATTGAATCCATTTACATTAATGATTGTAATTGAAATATGTTGTCTTATGATTGATACGTTTCTTACCTACTAGTGTTTACCCCTTTTTCTCCTGTGTTTAACTGTTTGCCCTATTTGGTGGGTTCTTTCCATTTTCATTCATGGAGTTCCACTCATTTTGGTCAACTCTTTCATGGTCAAAGTGGGCCAGATAGATAGCTCAGTGGATTAAAGCACCTGCAAGTAGGTTCAGGGGCTATAGGTTCTATCCCCAAGCCTGTTGTGCCGGCTCCACCCCTGGGGCATGCTGAGACAGCAATTGGGCGTGCTGATGCATGCGTATAATCCCAGCTTTTGGGAGGCTTTAAACAGGTGGATCACTAGGAGTCCTATCTAGTAGTGAGACCCTGGAATCCTGTAGACCAGTGGTTCTCAACCTTTCTAATGCTGTGACCCTACAATACAGTTCCTCATGTTTCGGTCACCCCAAACCAAAAAATAATTTTGGTGGCTACTTCAAAACTGTAATTTTGCTACAGTTACTATTTCCAATGGCTTTAGGTGACCCTTTTGGTTGTTCGACCCCCGCTGGGGTTGCGACCCACAGGTTGAGAACCGCTGTGTGTAGAACCTTCTCTAAAATTAAAAAAAATAATAATAACATTGCTTCCCTCTGTGCCTCCCTCCCACGTGGCTTGTCACTGACACTGTCATGGTTTTGGTCTGACCTCCTCCTGCCAAGAATTTTTCAAAAGCCTTGGTCCAACCGTGTTCCTAGCATCACTAGAGTCAGGCAAATTCACACATCCTGGGCCAACAGATACCACAGAACAAGATGAATGTGAGCCCTTCTCTCCCTTTCATGGGCAGCAACAGGCAGAATCTGCCTTTAGAATGCCCAGACAAGAAGCAGACAGGCACTCTGCTCCCATGTGTCTCTAATCCTTAGAAAATCATGCCAAAATTATCTTTATCCCAAGGACCCTTTTGCAGGAATATCTTTCTGTCACTCTCTGTCTGTCTCTGTATCTGTGTCAGTCTCTCTCTCTCTGTCCCTCCTGTGTATTGAGCTCTACCCTAGGAACATGAAGCTACCTAGCATTTCACTTACATTGAAATGCAAACCATCTGCCTCAGGGGAGAGGCAGCACCCATTTTCACAATAATCAATTACAAATTCCAGAAGCCACCCCATGACTGCACGAGGCTTTGAGGGGACACCTAGACACAAACCATAACAATCTTACACTCACATACTATGTAGATCCAACTGTAAATCAAAGGTTTTTCTTAAGTAATGCAACTGTGCCCTCTCAAATTCTTTTCACAAATAATTTTCTTCCTTAAATTTGACGAAGGAACAAATAACATAGGTGAATTCCAGTTGTTTTGTTCTTGTTTGCTTAAAATACACAATACACAGACTTGGTGCGAGAATGTGTGTTGATGTTTATGCATGTGTTTGTGTGCACACGTATCCGTGTATTTCATGGGAAAAGATGAGTAGAAGAAAGCTAAAAGAATTTGATGAGAACGTCTTCTATAGTGTGAAAGTGTTGAGGTTCGCCTAGAGGTACCCAAACACTTTAATCATTGTTGACTAAAACCAAATCCTACCAAAGACATTAGATAACAAAGCTGAGCAGGGTCATGGTCAAGTAGAGCCCGCGAGCTAATCTCAGTTCACCATATAACCTTTCTCTATGCTAGGAGCATCACAGCAGGGTGGAGTGACAATGGTGTGTATCCCATGGGAGCTGTGTGACACAAGGACATAGAGGATTTGGGCACACATGAAACAAACAATAAGGCTATCAGGAAAGGTTCATCAGAGCAGCAATAAGCAAAATGTAGCTAACTAAAGCTTGGAGCTGTTAGTCGGAAGCATCATGAAGACGATGACAGCTCTTGAAGAGATTCCAAGTCCCTGAGCTGATGCAGACAAAAGCATAGCCTCATGGATAGCAGGTGTGTGACAAAGATACTTAGTAGCTACTGCTGGTGCCCAAAGCGTTAAAAAGAAAAGGATTGTTCTGCACAGTGGAGCTTTTCATAAAATCTATATACACATAGGACAATTATGTGGCTGCTAGAGTGAAATAATTCTAGGGTAGAAACCCAATAGAATTGAAAAGTGCAGCGAGGGAAGGAAAGTCGCTGTCGGGTGCTGACATTTCCTGATGCCCATCTGTGAAGATGAAGGAACAGGATGATGTACATGGGAAACACTAAGTGTTCAGAAACAGCATGGCAACCCTGGCTAAAGATTGAAAGGGAAATGACAGAAGGACCAACTCTTTGAGAAGACTTCCCTATGCTTTAAGGAGCAAACATTGGCAAAGGTTCTAGCAAGAAAGATGCTGGCTATGAGGGCACAGGTACATTTCACATAATCCACCACAGGAAATATGGTAGGTGCAATAGGATGTCCTCACCATGGCAACGATCAAGGCTCATGTTCCGATCTTCTGTGTTACATCTTAGTTTAAGAATTTTCCCTAGTCTGTCTGGTCTTTCTTTCTTTCTTTCTTTCTTTCTTTCTTTCTTTCTTTCTTTCTTTCTTTCTTTCTTTCTTTCTTTTCTTTCTTTTTTTCTTCCTTCCTTCCTTTCTTTTGTTCTTTTATTCTTTCTTTTTTTGTGTGTTTTTGAAATAGGGTATTGCCTTGAGCTCCTATTTGTAGCCTAGGTTGATCTCAAACTCACATTAATCTTCCTGACTCAGCCTCCCCAGTGCTGGAATTACAGACATGCACCCCCATGCCTGCCTCCACTAGTATTGCTTATAAGGCAAGTATACTACAAATAAATTCCCTAGGCTTTTGTTTCCTGTCTTCCTTTTGTGGGGATGTGAAATCTAGGTTCTTTTCTCTGTGTGGTGCCATGCCACCTTGGAAGGGGGGGCAGTTATATAGCCATAGCAAGATGCTTTCTCTTAACCTATCAAAGTGGATTTTTATTCAGTTCAGTGGAACACATAGGTGACTGGGTCTTTTTCTTAGGTTTTTCTGCCTTCAGCCATGGTGTTTTCTGAAGAGTTGCTAATCTATCTGTCAGGGGTAGGAGCAAAAGTTGTGTCTTCCATTTAGCTATCTTACTGACACTCTAAAATTATTTTTTCCTCTATGTTATAGCAGATTAGTTTATATACCAACAAATGTGCTGAGGTAATATGGACACTGTGGAAGTTTTTGGAACCAGAGACTAATGTCTGAACATTGTGGCAACATGGCATTTGTAGTTTCAGACATGCACATAATAACTTTGTTTCTATTTTATTCTAAAAATTCTGGTGAGGGCTGGCCAAATAGCTCAACAGCTTAAAGGGCCTGCTTAGGGAGACACAGGGGCTGGGGTTCGATCCCCAGAATGCTGTGCTGGTCCCACCCATAAGTGCACTGAGATGGTGATTGAAACTGGACATGGTAGTATGTGCCTGTAATCCCAGTGCTTGGGAGAATGAAAACAGGAGGATCACTGCAGGTCTGATCTGTGTAGTGAGACCCTGTGGGCTCTGTACTCATTAAAAAATAGATAGATTAATAAACAAATAGATAAATAATTTTTTTTAATTCTGGTGAAAGATCTTGACTATGCTAGCATGTATCACATGCCCAAGGTATTATGATTTTAGAGTTGGTTCAATATTGATCAAATACTTCCTATTAAATCCATTGTTGTGGATGAAGTTATATGAAAATATATTGAGTTTGAATCTTTATAGTGGAGGAATTTGAAGAGGATCAGTTTTTCATTAAAGTTCTAGGGTAAGCCATGAGTAAACTTTGGGAAATTAGAAATTTTAAAGACTTAAGTAAGATCATTTACCTTCACCATATGGTATTAACAACCTGAGAAATAAGAGAAGAATCATTAATGTATTTATAGGCAGAAATAGACTAAAAATTATATCCTGGATCTCTGAGATATCAGTAATAATATATCTTAACTAGTCAATTTGGGTTATAGAAGAAGAAATTCCTACACGGAAACCTTTTCATTTTCATTATTTGCATATTCTTAACATTAAATGTTTGGCTATCACACTGATCAAAGAAACTTAAAGAAATTACATGAAAATCTTTAAAATGCTAATGTGCAAGTTCCTTCTTGTATCACTGGGACAAAACGCTCCACATCACTGGCTATTCCGACACTGAGATACTGTCTCAGCCCAGAAAGAATGGTTGGCATAAAGAAATCAACCAACAACAAATGTGGAAGAGGCTGTGGGAAAAGGGCAACTCTTCTCCACTGCTGGTGGGAATGCAGACTGGTGTAACCATTATGGAAAGCAGTGTGGAGAGGCCTCAGAAAACTAGGACTGGAAATCATTCAATCCAGCTATTCACCTTCTAGGTATTTTCCCAAAATAACTACAAACATCATAGCACAGTGATACATGTGCACCCACATTTATAGCAGCAAAATGTGTGATACCCAAATCTTGGAAACAACTGAAATGGCCATCACTTGAGGAATGGATGAAAAAATATGTGCAAAATTTTTATGCAATGTAGTACTACTCAGCTATAAAGACAAACTTGAAGCCTTCATAGGTAAGTGGATGCAACTAGAGGCTATACTCATAAGTAAAATAAACCAGACCTACATGTATAAATGTCATATTGTCTCCCTAGTATAAGAACCTGAAAGAAGAAATAAAACCTGAAAGGTGTAACAAGTACAGTACAACGGAAAGAAATAGAATTTAAGGATTAAACAATGAAGAGGAGAGAAAAATGAAAGGATAGGGGAAAAGGTAGAGAGAAAAACAAACATATAATTATATACACAAGATGGCTGAAGGGATTGTACTAAGAATTTTGATCAGTTTCTTGGAAATAGCAGCTAACGTGTAGCATTTTCACTTTGACTAATTCTGATCTCTCTGAACTAAGCAACTACATAGAGCACAGCCATGTGTAATATAAAGGCCATGCTTGAAATACCTATCATCCTGGTCTTCTAAATGTGTACCATTACTAATGCCATATAAATTACTCTTTTAAAAAAGTAATAAAAGACCAAGAGAGAGAGAGAGAGAGAGAGAGAGAGAGAGAGAGAGAGAAGAACAAAAATTTAAGATTTTTTGAAATCAAGTGGTAATATTCACTCATATGTCCAGTCTTTCATTACTATATCTGTTAATCTGCACAACAGATTTGACAATAAAAATAGATAATATATCAACCATTGTTAATCAGCTATTCTTGTTTTGAAAATCTATAGCACATGTATTGCTGCATGCTGCCCTGTTTCTGTCTTTGTTTCTGATCTTTGTTCTTACTTTTGTTTTTACTCTTCAAAATAAAATAGAATTATAATAAAAAAAGAAAAAGTACCAGGATTAATACCTAAGAGTGCTATTGTCCTATGGTTGTAACTTAGAACAAATTTACTTTCCTGTTATGGTTCCCATTTTCCTAGTAAATATCAGCATTGGAAATTAAATATTAGATTTTTTATGTAATTTGTAGATGTTCCCTAAGACCAACAATCTATAGTCCTAAAGCATGGTGGCATCAAAACGCACATTTCACTTATTTGAAGACATAAAATACAAGTTTCATGACCCACTGTTCCAGCCTTGAAATTTCACTATATTATACCAGTCTAACCTGACTTGGGCATAAAATCTTTGACCAAAGAAACTAGTGTCATTATAGTGTGCATAATTAATATATGACCTGGATTTTTATCATCTTTTTTTCATGAAATCATATCTAGAAATAATCCCTGGTAAAATATGTCGTTTATGTGTAGAAGTTTGAGAAGAATGGAATTTGACACAGACAAGAAAAAATATTCTCTTCATGGTTGAGCTGAGAACATTATTGAAGATGGACTGGAAAAGGCCTCACCAGAGACCAAGCCGTGGTACAGTGTTAATGATTATAGTGCAGATACTTCCTTAGCACCCACACTGGTGCTTAAGAGACTTAGGGAAGGGCATCATCTATCTTGATGAAAGGTTTGCCGAACTATGAGTCACACATACTGCAGCTAATACAGTTTTCCAACCCAACAACATTAGACTCTTCCTGTAAGAACAAAACAAAATAATAAAACTTACTCAATATACCAGGAACATGTACTTTGAGAACAATGATTATCACTGTGAAGAGATGTACTTAGTTCAGGTCAATGATATTCTTTGAAGTTATTCCTATAACACAACTCTATGGATTATCCTAATTTTTCTGAAGCAGATGGAAATTTCTGCATAATATTGAATTGCAATTTGGTTTCTGTTCTTGTATGTGAAGTCCAAATGAGCCATTCTAAGTCTGTTACAGATATGGAGAAGGTTATTTACTTGGAATTTGTATAGTTTTCTTATCAGAGTTACCACATATCTACATACACATAGAGTTTGTTTATGGTTTTATTTGTATACAAATATTATCACTATATATGTATATGTATATAAATACATATATACATATATATACATATATATATATATATATATATTTCACTGCCATTATTTTAACATAGCAATATGTCTTGAAGGTCTTATAGAACCAATACATACTCTTTAACATGGCTTTTTGCATTCTTTGATGTGAATTTAGTGATATAGTAAATGTTTAGCCATTTTCTTATGAGTATAGCATTATGGTTTGAAGTTTTCACTGTTATAAACAAAGCAGCAGTAATAAATGGACAAAAAGTGTTTAAAATGTTTAAAGGTAAGCCGGGTGTGGTGGCTTATTCCTGTAATCCCAACACTTGGGAGGCTGAGGCAAGAGGACTAGTGCAATTCTGAGACCAGCCAGGGCTACAAAAGTGAGCTCAAGGCCGGCCTGAACTGCATAGTGAGATCCTGTCTCAAAAAGACAATAAATAAATAAACAAACAAACAAATAAATAAATAAATAAATAAACAAATAAATAAAATGTTTAAAAGTATAACTACTTGTCTAAAAGTCTATTTAAGTGTAATTTTGTCGCATTTTTAACATTTTAGTTTTTTTAGTTTTGTTTAGTTTTTTTTTTTTTTTTTTTTTTTTTTTTTTTTTTTTTTTTTTTTTTTTTTTTTTTTTTACTTTTTTGGTAGGTTTTCTTTTGGAATTTTTTGAGGGGATTATCTTTTAAAATGTCATATAGATAGAACTGTGGCTTTAGTATTTTATTCCATTTACATTTATAACTTGATTACTTATAGTGATCTGAATGTTATTGGTTTTGTCCCAATATTTTGTTGGACAAGTTATTTGACTGGCTTATTTATTTGAATCGCTTCAGACATACAAGCCCATGGAAGAAACAAGCTTTTATCTTGTCTAGTGGCTGTGATATTTCTTTCACAGCAATTAAGTACCAGAATTATCTCATTTTATTAAGTCTGTTTTTCACTAACTATCAGTCACCAGTAAACCTGCCTCTTCTCAGCCACTGCATTAATAAACAGCCTAAGGTTTCCTTTGATGCCAGTCATTGGTATGAAGGGAGTTCCACTGGCAAGTTTTTATCCATGATGACTACCATGATTTGTATTACATGAAAATTAGCTTCTATCTATCTGTCTATCTATCTGTCTGCCTGTCTATCTATCTATCTATCTATCTATCTATCTATCTATCTATCATCTATCTATCTATCTATCTATCTCCTATTCATCCATTTAAGTGAAGAAAATGGCAAAGAAGAACTGCTCACAATGGTGCACCAGCAGCTTGACAAATTGCCCAGCTTCACTTATTTGACATCTACTCACAGGCAGGCCTGTTTCCCCAAACAAACCCATAAGATCTCACCCTATTCACCTTAAGGATCTTCATGTTCATCTGCAGCAGACATCCTCCATATTTATCATTCCGTGATGCTTTGTTTTTTCTTTGGGAATAGTGCTTTTCTCTTATCCAGTTTTCAAAAATGCTAGTCAGATTCCAGGCACTTCCATTTTTTGGGGGGGTGGGAGAGGGGGAAGGGTCTCTAGGATATTCAGGGTCTCACTACTAGATCAGACTCCTAATAATCTGCCTGTTTCCAGCCTCCCAAGAGCTGGTATCACAGGCATGCACCACCACCACACCCAGTCCCAATTGCCGACTCAGCATACCCCAGTGGTGGGGCCAGCAAGGTAGATCCAGGGATTGAATCCCAGGCCTCTGTGTCTGCTTGCAAGCACTTTAATCCATGGAGCTATTTGGCCATCCCAGCAATTTTATTTTCACTGTGAATTATAAACAAGAGGTGCATATTGAACATGTAACACTAGACACCTTGATTTTCCTCTTTCCAGCAAGTGTTCATCAAAAGCCTGTTCTGGGAGCTAAAAAAAAGTTCACATTTTGCTGTGTACACTCACAGCCAATAACTTAAGGTTAGTAAAAAGTGTTTTTTTAAAATTTTTTAAATTGAAATAAGGTCCTACTATGCAGTTCAGGCTGGCCTTGAACTCAGTATGAAGTCTTGGGCAACCTTGAACTCACAGCAATCCTCCTGCCTCATCCTCCACTGTATTGTGATTACAGGGGTATCTGCCACTCCTAGCCAGAATGCATTCCTCAGATAGTAATTTCTTGCTCATGTATTCATATTCAATTATTAATTGGTGATAAGAAAAGGGCATTGCTCACATTCTTTACATTGCAGGATAAGCCTACTGTACTCAGTAATATATCAAGGGTCAAGCACATTTACAGCACACTACTGGAAGAGGGAGCAGGATTCAGTCATAGAAAAACGTATAGAGATAAGGAGCTGTCAGTAAAATATAGTTATTAATAGTACAGATCTCTAGATAATCTCGAACATAGCGATCTATTTGTTTAGTCTTAAGGAACCACTAAAAAAAGGTAAATAATTAAAAAAAAATAATGTTATCTACTTACATCCCTTAAACTAGATTTTCATATATCAAAGGAAGAATTTTGTTTTCATATACATTTAGTCATGAAATAACTAGAAATCCAAGTAATAAGTAGATTTTGGTAACTAGCTGGCAGAATAAGAGGTTGAGGAGATATTTCAAAATAAAATCACATTTTAAAATTATTTGATGGGATCGATGCTGTATGGTGGAAATGGTCTTTTATGCACAGGCAGTCTTAGTTGATCTATTGTGTTCGGATCCAGAAAATATGAGCAAGCACAGCTGTTCACCCATTCTACCTAGAGGCCTATTTACAGTAGTGAGTCATCTGGAAGCCAACTGTTGTATGACTAGAATGGGAAGAGGTATAAAAATTGAATTTCCCTTGGATGGATTAAGGATCATTTAGAATGTGTGACAAATAAGGACAATTGTGAAAACAGAACTGCAAAAAATATGAGAAATTAATTCACAGCAGATACAGAAAACTAAGCCCAAACACTGAACTTTGAACAAAAACAACTCACATCAGGGAAGCAGCAGGAGGCAGAGTAGAACCATCGGCTAAGGCAAATTAAATGGGGAGGGCCCCGCCCCGCTGCACCCTGCCCGTCCCCTCCTCACCCTGCCATGCCCTGCCCTGCCCCACCCTGCCCCATCTCAAGTTGTTTAATGTTTTTTTTTTTTTTTTTTTGTCTTTTTGAGACAGGGTGTTGTTATGCAGTTCAGGCTGGCCTTGAGCTCACTTTTGTAGCTCAGGCTGGTCTCGAACTCACACTGATCCTCCTGCCTCAGCCTCCCGAGTGCTGAGATTACAGGCATGTGCCACCATGCCCGGCTTGTTTAATGTTTTGACTCAGGGTCTCACTATGTAGTTTATCCTGGCCTTGAACTCACTATGAGGCCCAGACTGACTTCGAATGCACAGCAGCCTACTGTCTCAGCCTTCCAAGTGCTGGGATTACAGAGTTGTGCTACTATATGACTGACTTCTATTTTCATTTTTAGTCAATTAATAGTTTTATATAAACTAGTAAATTGCATTTAAGATTATACAAAGTTATAAGGTACCATACTAGTTTGACTGCAATATTACAATGAATTTTAATAAGACATGAGAACTGTATTTTTCTTTTATGAAATGAAATACAGCCCTCCTTTCTTGGTTCTGTCTTGGTGTATTTGCTGTCTTGAATGGCTGTCCCTTTGCCATGTTTTCCCTGCTTGGATACCAGCTGATTGTGGACTAAAATCTTCACAAACTCTAGTATACATGAACCTTTAACTTGGGGTGTCAAAAAATACAAATAAAAATAAGTGAAACAAGAAATAAATTGTATTTGTGTTAGTTACTTTTATTTCATTGCTGAGACAAAACAACTTAGGCTTAAAGGTAAAGAAGTAAAGGTGTAGTCAGATCACAGTATGTAGAGGTTTCAGTCCATAATCATCTGACCTCAAGGCAAGGTGGTACCTGGCAGAGAGGTAACTGTCCATGGTAGGAGAAAATAACAAAGGCAGCAAGATCAAAAAGAGGCAGAAGGAGAAGCTAGCCTCTTTCTCTCACTGGTATAGCATGCCACCTGCCCTACAGCGAATGTAGCCCTCACATGCTGACCATGCCCAGCACTAGAGGATGAACTAATTTAAATTCAGCCACCTCCCAAAGGCCCAAGCCCTATGACTTCATGAAGCTTTGGGGGAACATGCAGACTCAAACCATATCACTATTGTACTTCAAAGGTCAAGTAATAAAACACTCTTTTCAAGAATTTAAGACTCCTTTTCACACCTAGAAATTGAAGGTATTCATTCTTCTCTGAAAATATAGACACAGCAGGAATAGGAATGCTCCTTCTGTGGACTACACAATGTAATGCCCCTTTATCTTTGGAAATATGTTCCAAAGGGTAGAGAGCCAACCAGATAGCTCAGTGGAAAAAATCACCTGCTTAGGGGACTCCGGGATTGGAGTTTGAACCCCAGCATGCTGTGCTGGCCTTGCCCCCGGGGCAAGCTGACCTGGCAAATGAGACTGGGCATGGTGGTGTGCACCTTTAAGCCCAGCACTTGGGAAGCTAAAAACAGGAAGATCCCTATGAGTCTGATATGTGTAGTGCAGCGGTTCTCAGCCTGTGGGTCGCGACCCCGGCAGGGGTCGAATGACCAGGGGTCACCTAAAACCATTCCGAATCATAACTGTAGCAAAATTACAGTTTTGAAGTAGCCACCAAAATTTCTTTTTGGTTTGATTCACTGCAACATGAGGAACTGTATTGCGGGGTCATAGCATTAGAAAGGTTGAGAACCACTGGTGTAGTGAGACCCTGTACTAAAGACATAAAAAAAGAAAAATGAAATTAGTGTAGTACTCAGCCCTAAATCTATTCTAATTTTCCTAGACATATACATCCATAATGTTTAATTTATAAATTCATCACAGTAAGAGACCTCAAATAAGTTACAATAGATTTTTAACTTTATGATATTTTAAATTTAGAACTTGTACTTTTTTTATTAAAGGAGGATCATTATGACTTCTCTTCTACATGTCTAAATTGCCAGCATCATTATCTTCTTTAAAAAGTTTATTAGTACATATTATTTATACCTAATGCTTACACTGCTTGTCTGGCCTAGGTATGTGTACATAGTGTGTATTTCTCTTGTACTTTAGGGTCATTGTTAAGAATAAATGTGACTTGAAAACAACCACTTTCATACTTGTAATAGTATCAAATACTAGTATTAAATACTTATAATAGTCATTCTGATAACTGAAGAGGTTACCAAATCCTTAACAGGTGAGCATGGGTATGTTAAAGAAATTATTTACATTTCTCTGATGGGAAAGGACAGATCAGGAGAGCACAAGACATCACCCACTCAGTGCGGCCTGCAATGTACAAATTATGATTTGCTTTTCCTGTATTTAGGACAGGGTCTACAGAGTTGCAGGGTCTCACTACATAGATCGGACTCATAGTGATCCTCCTGTTTTCAACATTCCAAAGTGCTGGGATTACAGGTGAGTGCCAACATATCCAGTCTCTTTGTGTGTGTGTGTGTGTGTGACCAGGGTTTGAACTCACGACCTTGCACTTGCCCAGCAGGCACTTGTGCCTCGGAGCTATCCCCCCAGGCCCCCCCCCTTTTTTTTTGTCCAGTCTCAATGATTGTCTCAGCATGCCCTGTGGGCGGGGACAGCATGGCAGGCCGGGGATCAAATGCCCGTTGCTGCGTTCTGCCCAAGTCAGTGCTTTAGTCCACTGAGCTATGAAGCCGGCCTCATGAATTGTTTGTTCCTGTAATTTTCATTCATTAGTTTTGCACTAGTTTTGACTGTGGATTACTTCAATGGTAGAGAACAGATGACTGCTGATTAGGGAGGCAGATCTTTTAACTGAATATGAAACAAGAAAATAATGACTGGAAATACAGTACCTAATTGGAAAAGGCATATACCTGTACACATACATGTAAAATGATATTAGAAAAAAACACAATGTTCTAAACCTACTACTATCTTAAATGGTACATATTTTTACCAGTGTTCAAGTCTTAATATAACTCAGCTAATTTTATAAATATTTTTCATGACAATTTTGTAAGAATTGTAACTTCTCAGAATATGTGGATTTAAGTGGAGCTTTGTTATGTCAAATTCTCTCTGCCTTTTTAGTGTTCTGGATCATTATTTGGACTTTTATTTCTATACCCTTTGATACTTATTATAAGAAAAGATCAAAATCAATTTTAAGTTTGTGTATTTTTCCTCGGGTGTCCTCAACACTTTCAGCTCGGTCTCTTAGTTCCCAACACTGACTTGTCCAGGGACTCACTCTCTGGCTTCCCAGACCTCCTTAGACTGAATGGAAGTTTCTCTGAAACCACAGCTCTTTCATTCTGCATGTCCGGAAAAACCCGAACTACCTCAGTGATACCTAGTCTGCTGTCAGCTCCAACATTAGCTAGGCTCCTCTGTACCATGACTGCAGAAATCTCTGAGTCCTTGCATTTTTCAGAGCTGTGAACTAAATTCCAGTAAAGCAATATCCTGGGTTACTATTTTTTAATGAGGTACCCAGGAAACCTTTTATCAAAGTATAGTCTCACTTTTACACCCTTAAGCCTGCAAAACACAGTGTCTTGATAAATTCTGAGATTCCTTCAGGCCAAATATCCACAAGCTAAAGGAGAAGTTTATTCTGCCTCAGAGTTTCACTAGGTACACTCTATACTAGGTCAGTATCAAGGCAGAAATGGCATGGTGGCAGTGCCTAGTAGAGGAAAGTTACACACATGGTGGTCAGGAAGCAGACAGAAAGCAGAGACGCTGGATAGAGAAACCTTTCTAGGCGCTCTCAGTGGCTTGCTGTCATGGTTTTGCAAAGGGAAAAATATAATTCTTTGAGATTATTTTGTAATGAATCCACCAAAGGATAGTGAGGTTCCTAGCATCTCTGAAGATGAGGAAAGCTGAGTTCTCATCAGGATAAGCTTCTCTAGGAGACTGAGCTGTGAATATCTTCCCCTCCAGTGCCAGGAAATGATGCTCAAGTTAAGGACCAGGGTAAAGTCTTAGATTCCAGTTAGATTATCATTGTTGTGCTCCTTGATACACACCTTGCACCTGTGGGGCTAAAACTTCTAAGGCAGCAAAGCATAAAGTCATGGAGACAGGAAGTAAAATTTTTGCTAGTGGATCACTAGGGATAATAGTGAGTGATATCATTCTTACCTCTACCTCTTGATTCCTGGACCCATGAATCATGGTACCATATAGAGGATGCTGATTCAAAGCATATACAGCCTTTTGAAGTACCTTACCTTAGCCCTACAAACGATAGCCACCTAGGTGGCACTGTATCCATGTCATCAAAAGACCACTCCACCTTTATATCCACCCAGCTGCTTTTGGATACTGAGGAACATGGTAAGATCAGTGAATTCCATGATCATCAGTCCATTGCCTCACTTCTTTGACTGTAAAAATGTGTGCCTTAGTCAGAGGAAATGCTATGTGGAATTCCATGGTAGTGGGTAAGGCCTTCTATGAGTCTGCAGATGGTAGTTTAGCAGAAATGTGCAGCGAAGGCAAATCCATACCCAGAATATGTGTCTATGCCAATGAGCACAAAGCCCAGTCCCTTCAATGATGGCAGTGGTCTGATATAATTAACCTGCCACCAAGTCACAGGTTAATCACCCAAGGGAATGGCATCATACTGGGGACTCTATTGATTTCTGCTTTATGTACATTGGATATTCAGCATTGGTTGTAGGCAGATCATCCTTGGTGAGCCCAAGTCCATGTTGCTGAGGATGGCTGCAGTACTTAGAGGTGGAGCTCTGGTACTTATCTTGAGTTCTGTTTCTTGCATTCAGCTTAGATCCCTTAGCCTAGTAGCACAGACATTTCCCCTGGCTGGCACATAATTCCCAGCTTCCAGCACTGACCTTTGGACCTTCCCAACACATATCTGTGAAGTGGGTCTGCTTGAGACATTGTAGTGGGCTGTAGGCCTACAGTTGAATTTATAGGAGGCATTGGCATGGTTTTTAGGTTTTTTAGGGGGACTTGTGTATAATATTAGGATCCAGCCCCTCAGCTGGATTCTTTGGTCTTTAGCATGTAGACAGATTTCCTGCACTCCTTGTGTATGAATCTTTGGTTGATTCATTACAAAATAATCTTATAAAATGTGTCCTGTGTTATATTTTTCTCTTGCGAAAATACAATATCATGTCAAAAATTGGTATGGAGTGAAGCATCGGGATCCATGCCCTGTATTAAAGTCAATGGAAAACTGCAACAACTTTTTTTTAAATTAAAATTTTATTTATTTATTTATTTATTTATTTATTTATTTACATATAGTACAGAATTTGAAAACCAGAAAAATTTAACAATGGCTATATTACATATTTTCATCATCGGATCAGTTTAGATTAATAGATATTGGTGTGTAAGATTGATCAAACAATTAAACATTAACACTTTCAATAAACGTTAATTTTTTGTAACAGTTGACACACTGCACATTGTCCTCACAATAGTTATATAGAGCACAGTGTGTGGGCATGACCCACCTCCTTATTGATGTTGCTAAGGAAAGAAAAAAAAATTCTTCTCTTTGAATTAAGAGGAAGCAGATGCATACACAGTCCAATGTTCCACAATTGCAGTGGGCCACCAGAGCATGAAGCAAAGTACTCCAAGCCTTTCAAGAAAACAAAGTCCAACCCAGACTGAAATATCCTGCAAAACTCTTTATCAGGTATAATGGATAAGTGAAATACTTCCATGGTAAAGAACAACTCAAGAATTTCATGCCGGGCGTGGTGGCTCACGCCTGTAATCCCAGCACTTGGGAGGCTGAGGCAGGAGGATCGCTGCGAGTTCGAGGCTAGCCTGGGCTACAAAAGTGAGCTCAAAGACAGCCTGAACTGCACAGTGAGACCCTGTCTCAAAAAAAAAAAAAAAAAAAAAAAAAAAAAAAAAAAAAAAAAAAAAAAGAATTTCATGATGACACAACCAACCTTACACAGATAACTAAAAGATATTCTAGAAAGGAATCTAAATGACCACAACTGCATGAAGGAGAACAGAAAGAAACCACCAAATAGGGCAAACAATAACACACGACAAAAATAGGTATAAAGCAGCAGTCTTTCAATCATTCTTATGCATACAGCAGCAAAATATTTCCATCAGTATACTCTATAAGTGGACTCCTCTTACACTCTAAGGGTGATGATTCTGTCTGGGTCTACAGGGTGAATGCCAAGGAAATAGCAGCAGCTCAGTAACACAAGTGACATCTGGCCACCAGTAAGTGTCATGGACACTGCCCATCTCACAACATACTAGAAATTTGTGCAATATCCAATCCCCAAACTGTTAGAAGTGCTGGTCATAAGCCAGGCGTGGTGGCGCACGTCTGTAATCCCAGCACTTGTGAGGCTGAGGCAGGAGGATCAGTGCGAGTTTGAGACCAGCCCGGGCTACAAAAGTGAGCTCAAGGCTAGCCTGAACTGCATAGTGAAACCCTGTCTCAAAAAGACAAAAAAAAAAAAAAAAAAGAAAGAAGTGCTGGTCATATATTTGCCATTAAAGTCTTTATATTATGTTCTACTCTTGGTAATTCTTTACTATCATGAAAACCTTCTCTTAGTTGATATTTTTTTATGCATTAATCTATTCAAATACCATGTGAGTATTCTGAATTGATCACAGATTTGTACATACATTATACAACTTTCTGTCCTCTTAGTTGGACTTGTCATTTAATTGTAATTTTGAAACATTGTTTTGAAATATTTAATTTAATTTTAATTAATGAATATTTAATTAATTTTCTGACTGTTTTAATTTTTGTTTTATAATTTATACTATATCTTTGACTTACAATCTACTTATAAAATATGGTATGATAAATTCTCCTAAAAAATTAAAAATAACCGCTTTAGGGGCCTGGTGGGATGGGTCAGTGGTCTAAAGCGCCTGCTTGGGAAAGCTTGGGAGGCTTCAGGGACCTCGATTCAATCCCTGGCACCACATGCTGCACCAGCCCTGCCCTCGGGGCAGGCTGAGCCAGCCATAAAAATGAGTGAATAAACAAAGGTAAAAAAAAATAATAATAACCTCTTTACTGTTCTATTTTGTCAAGGACTAAAATAGTGTGGCAGTTTAAATAATTTTTATATAAGTGCTATTATCTTGTCTATTTTCTTTAGATAGAACCTCCAAGTCAACTTGGTTAATTAGAAATAGTGAGAGTTTTTTTTTTTTTTTTTTTTTTTATACTTAGTGCAGGCTCTACAGGGTCTCACTATGTAGATCAGACTCATAGCGTTCCTCCTGTTTACAGCCTCCCAAGTGCTGAGATAACAGGTGTGCACCATCACACCCATTCTTAATCTCTGTTTGTCCTGGGGGCTGGGCCAACATGGCAGGCCCAGGAATCGAACTCCTGGCCCCTGCAAAGGACTTTTTTTTAATGAACCAATTGTTATCCTACTATGTTTGAACCTCTCTGTCTTCAATACTATTTCTTTGCAGCACGGATCAGATGCTTTTTAAGGACAGCACATCCCAGCAAAATTATCATAAGCATAATGACAATTACGGCAATTTTTCATTTGCATGTGAAAATTCTAGCGATTATTGATTATATTAAAGTTTCATTTGCATTTTTAAAAAAAGTAAGTGGTCATTACACAGGCATGGCTGTAATGCCCCTGCATAGGCTGCCCCACTTCAAATTCTAGATCTGCAGATTACCAGCTGTGTGGAATTTTTATTTATTTGTTTGTTTGTTTGTTTATTTATTTATTTATTTATTTATTATGGTACCGTGGGTTGAACTCACTTGCAGGTCCTCAATCTGATTTTTCTACTAAGGGTCAAGGCAACAAAGAAGTAAATAATTATTATAATTATTTTTAATATAATTAGTATGTGTTCTAAAACACAAAAAAAATACTTGATATTATGCTGTGAAGAAGCCCTATCCTCATTATCTATAGTGAGGTTAATTCTTCTTAAGTGGAAGAATTATTTAAGCAGCACATTTTACCAAACTCTTCCTAGTCCATAAAATTTATTCTAGGGAATGAAAAGATGACTTCCTCACATACACCCTCCTCTGGGATTTTTTTCATCCATTAATCCCTATGGAGTAGTTGCTCTCATGATGCTGGGTTATGACCTTCAGAGACCGTGGACTCCTGTGTTCAATATTCAACAAAGTGCCTCAGGAGAAAAATATTGAAACAATTGAATGCAACATAGGCATTATTAGTTTAGAAGCAAGAACACAATTCTGATAATTGTTCATTTAGAAACAGTGCCCTTTACTGCAAAACACAGCTTCTGCACTATGGAACCAGGCACTGACCTCAAATAAGATCAAGTATACACAGACTTGGTCATAAATAGCTAGGGTTGGTGCTCAGTTGGAGAGGAACTGCTAGTTAAACATCTGGCCACTGAGGCAAATTGGTATCAACAGGACATAATGTTGTTTGAAGCAGCAATTTCATAACTCTGCAGGAAATGTTATATTTCTTTTTAAGTGTTATTTGTTTCTGGAACATAATTCAGGAGAAATTGTCATGCCATTTTAGATACCCCAACCAATCTCTTCTTAATTTATAAGCACTTGTTTTTTATTGTATGAAAACCTTTCATTTTGTGAGTCTGCCTGGTGTAATATTCTGATGCATTATTTGTTGACAGTGGTTTTATGGTGTGCTCTTATAGTTGGATTATAAACAGTAGGTGTGGTAGAGCTTTGTGAGTTGTCAAATTGGGTGTCATGATAAAATGGCAATTATTTTAATGAATACAGCAATTCAGCACTTAGAAATCTCTCTAATGGTACAGTTCTAAGAGGTCTTAGCATAATGGGCACAATTCACTTCATTCCTATTCTCGAAATACATACTTCACTGTTTTTTGAGAAAAAATTATGTGTAAAAATTAAATGAAGCCTTAAGATGGTCTGTCTAAAAATTAGCAGTGTGTCACCTCATATGGTAACCTAGCTTTTGTAGTAGATGTCTATTCAATTTCTGCTCATATAATTTCCCTTTCATTCTTGGATATTTTACTATTGCTACTCCAATTGTGTGATACTATTAAGAGTTATCTTGGCTACACTGAATGATTCAGACTGTGATGCCTGGCCCAAGTTAGACAATTTATAATGCACTTCGTACCCAACTATTATTTGTTCCAACCTGGATGGCTTATCCAACTTGCGCCAATCACAACACATCCTGAGGATTTTTAACATTATGTAGAGGCAATTTCAGTTTCTCTTTGGCACTAAACATGAGCAATATTCATAAGATCATTAGTATTTTTGCTTCTAAGACAGAGGAAGAAGCTAAATTGGAGAAAGAGGGGGCACACAGAGAAACAAGGCAAAAAGAGGCGGAAGTGAATCTTGGTGAGTCTTTCAATTCAGTCACTTGGAGCGCAGATGGACCCTGACGTGAAAAATGTTGGTTCCATGTGACAATAAAAGCTACATGGGAACCTGAGTTAATTTAGTGGATTTCCACAGCTACAAAGGCAATAGATCTAACCAATATTGCAAGGTTGGTGTCTTCCCCTCACTCATGCACATTTCTTCATTCTCCCCTACTTTATGCAATTACACACAACAGAGATACATACTAGTTCTTCTGTGCATGTGTAGAAATAAATGAATAGCATAGTTATGGAACAATCATTTAGAGTACACTTTATTGAATAGAAGTAGATGTGTTGGAAGCAGCAAGATAAAAATCTCTTTTTTTTTTTTTTTTTTTCTGATAGTTGCCTTGCCTCAAAACTTGGTATAAGCTCTATGTATTTTGAACTGGACAGTTAAGAATAAGTTTTTTTTTTATCTAGGCCAAAGTAATGCCTGATAAAGCACATGTTTCTGGGGTGGCTAAATAAATCTAGAGATAATATGGGCAAAACTTACTTCTTTACACCATTGATATTTTTGAGAAAATAAGCTTGAATAGATGTGAAACTATCATTTATGTAAATGCCCAAGGCACAAGAGAACTCAATTAGATTGAAACTCATAAGTAGCAGTTCAGTATAATACAGAAAGAAGCGTACTGTGAAAGAGTAATTGCACAGAGCACATTTCTATCATTTAGAACAAAATATATGACATGTTATCACTTGATATTATGCACATAACAAAAGAGGAAGAATTTCTCAGCAGCCTGAACATCATTTAAATACTTATTTCCAGCAATGGAAATGTCTATGACTTCTGAAAGGGGTTTTTGTTCCTACTAAAGGATGATAATTCCCATTTAATTATCCACCTTTCCTTTCTTGATGCCTTTTTAAAATAACAGTTACATTTTCTATTTTGCCCATATTGATGGATGCACTTTATGCTTCCTATTTAAGATTGAGTCTTAGCAAAAAATGCGTTTTAGAATTTTTACATATAATACCTTCTCATGTATGACAGATACTCAGTAAGTGAAAATTGTCATTACAGTATAAATTTAGAGAGTGTACTGACATGTAATCAGCTGGTAAAAATGGGAAACTATGATGGGCTGTGTCAGACACAGAATAAGATTCAATAAATACTTGCTAATGGTAAGTTAAATCAATACCTGTATAACAAAACATGTAACTTTTGCCGGGCATGGTGGCTCACGCCTCTAATTCCAGCACTCAGGAGGCTGAGGCAGGAGGATTGGTGTGAGTTCGAGATCAGCCTGGGCTACAAAAGTGAGCTCAAGGCCAGCCTCAACTGCGTAGCAAGACCCTGTCTCAAAAAGACAAAATAAATTAAAAGAAACAAAAACAAAAACAAAAACAAAAAAACATGTAACTTTTATATCTAACAAGGTCAGTCAAATCACCTCAGGATTTACCCTAAACCACGTACAGTATTTTGTACATGTGTTGTCAGTGTCAGCCATCTGAATGAGTCACAGCCATTGCTTGACCAATTTTCTCTCTGTGAAAGCCTGAGAATATTTTCTCCCTAGGTGACTCTGCTTAGGCACACTATACATCGTTGATCCCTTTCCTCTGTGGCCCCATAATCTCCTTAAACAGAAAATTTGGACACTACTGAGTTATAGGATTTACAGCACAGTTTCTCTTATGTCCTGCGTCCTCACTGGCCTTGAAGGGCTAGGGCCAAAATATTGCCTGTCCTTGTAACCCTTCTTTTTCTCTAATTTTTGGTCTGTAAACTTATGTTCTTAACCCTCCAGGAGAGAAGCTTAGTGATACGATTGGGGCCATGAATATTAAGTTATGTCAAATAGAGATGTAGTTGGAACAAACATAGCAATACCAATGAAACAAATATTATTTTCCTTTTACTTTCCTAGTTTCTTTTTTTACTGTGGCTAATTTTCTAAAAGAATTAAGTGGATTAAAATTATGCTTCTGCATGAATTCTCCCTTTTAAAATAACCTGCTGAAATGATGCACAAAATATTGTGAAAATTACTTTTGATATCAATCACTTCAAAATTTGTAGCACTTTATAAAATCTCAATTTTCATGTTTTGAGAATAGACCTAATTCTTTTGGAAAATATAAAATTTCATTATTAAACACAGACTGGTATAACTTCAAGCTGCACTAAATACTAAGTGGAGCTAACAATAATGTAAGGCTCCCTCACTAAGTTACATTTCCCTAGGGGGCTTAAAAATTGCTCAGAATAAGTCAGTAGGAATTCAAATATGTTCTGATTAGTGGCAGTTACTAAAATAAGTGCTTGCACTTGGTAGGTTTTGAATATTTATTGGATGTATATCTATGGTTCCTTTAGATGTTGACATCGCTTCTTTTTCAAAGATTGATTTATTTCAAATTTCTTAATGGAAGTTAGATACACTAGAGAAAATAAATTATTTTCTCCTCACAGTTTAAACTTTTCTTTGTGTTCCAGTGGAAAGGCTTCCTATCACAAGAACCACATCTACAATTAACAGAAAGAGAATTGGTTCTCTTTGCTTTATTTTTCTTTCTTTTTTTGGCTTGGTCAGGTTGCCTAAAAGGTGGGTGTGGGGGTAGAAACGCCATCCCCTGTACCTGACTGGGATCGTCCGTGCAAGCACTTAAACCACTGAGCTAACCCAAAAGCTCCCTCTTTTTCTAATTTTTAAAATTTTATTAATTTTAATCAGAATGAGATAACAGTGAGACAGTTTCAAAAGAGGTTGGTAGGACAATTACAATAATTAATACATTGTAAGTTGTTTTCATAGTAGTTGTTCAGAGTACAAGAAACAAGCATGGTATCTTTTCTAAACACTATTAGTGTAAGTCTTTCTTCTCATTGATCTAAGAGGAAGCAGCTATATATATATATATAGTCCAATAGTCCATAATAGTACTGGGTTATCAGCAGAACTTGCAATGTCAGAAGCTGTTGACTTGAGTCTTTTTACAGCTCAGTATGTTAATATGGTTTTACTTTTTATATCTTATGGTTAGACTTTTCTGCTGGATAGTTATGATCAAGACAAAACAAGACCTATATAATAAAAAAACGTAACTTTTATATCTGACAAGGTCAGTCAAATCTACCCAGAATTCACCCTGAAACCATGTACAGCACTTTGTAGATCTTTTTTCAGTGTCAGCCATCAGGATGAGTCCTGGCCATTGCTTGACCAATTTGTCTCTGTGAAAGCCTGAGAGAATGTTTTCTCTCTAGGTGACTCTCCTTAGGTTTTCTAAAATGTCTTTTCTTGGATGAGAGGTTCTCCCCTTCATTCTGAGAGTCTCAGTTTGCCGATTCAGTCAAGCTAAAATTGTTTTGCTTTTGAGTATTCTGCTAAATACCTGAGGTGTGTTTCTGGAAGTCTCATGGTGAGGTCCTAAATTTCCTGTGGTAGATACAGACACAAGAGGAACTGGAAGTCACAGCTCTCCACTTCAAGATGCTGGCTTGTTTCCTCTGGCTATAATAGAATCAGCAGTTTCTCTTGATTTTATTCTGAAGGTCAAACACACCACGTCAGTATCTGGAAAATATCTATTTTTCAACCTTTTCTTTATCTTTATATTCCAATATTAAAGGGTAGATTTCCTTCAAGACCATGAATGTACAAGACCATGAAAAGACTCAGTTTCTTATACAAAGTCAGATACAATCATTTGAACTAGGTTTATGCTACAAATAAATAAAGAAATCGAGGCAATATCCCCACTTAAAACATATGCTTCTTTTAAAAGAGCATACCATCTTTTACCCTCTTATCAGTAATGGCCAGGGACAGTGGTATATGTGCCCTAATGTGTGGCCTGCTTGTGAGAATTGAGTTTAGGCAAATTTTAGTTCCCTGAAATAGAGCTGGAGATTGTAGAGAGGCAAAGTATATTATTCGGGATAAGATAAACCAAATATACATGTAGTTTACTGTTTACTTCCAAAATGGGACTACCTTGCTAACAGAAACAGTCTGGAAAGATGTCGGTGATAATGAATACTCTTTTTCTCTTTATTGTCGGCTTCTTCCTTGAAAGGTTTGGCCTATGCCTTTGGAGGGTCTCTCTCTCTCTCTCTCTCTCTCTCTCTCTCTCTCTCTCTCTCTCTCTCTCTCTCTCTCTCTCTGTCTCTCTCCATCCCACTCTTGTGTGAGCCCTGCTTCTAGCTACCAGGAGATTAACGACCTTTCTCTGCCTGTCTGCCATGCCCTCAGGTGATGATGTCTCTCCCTTGGAGCCAACCGGCCATGGACTGAAGTCTCCTAACCTGTGAGCCAATACAGGTCTTCCCTCCTAGAGCCTGAGTACTCCTAGCATCTTATCGTGGTGATGGAGAGCTGAGAAGTCAGGCAAATGGCAGTGGGAAGCTAACTAGCAAGGTCAGACACATAGGCAGGGGACGGATGCTTGTGCCTGCTACAGCATTCAAGTTGTTATATCTCTTTAAGTACAGTCTCTAGGAAACTGAATTGTACTCTGGGAGAGGGTTTGAGAGTTACAAAATGCGGTATTGAATTAAATGTCCAAAGAGAGCACTGAACGTTCTTAATTTTTCTCTGAAGGAGCCACATCTTGATTCTCTAGAATAACTACCATAGCAACAAATAATTCCATAAAGAATGTTGATGAATCAGCAAACCATAAGTGAAAAAAAAGTTACTCAGGCTATACTTGGTACAGTGGTGTGAGTTTTTTTCTTTTATCTTCTTTTCTATGTAATTATAACCCTTAAATCCATGGAAGAACATTGGACAAATAAAATAATTTGTGCAGAGAACAACCATAAAAGTAAAAAGCCTATAAATCATGCTTAGAAGATAATTTAGTTCTTTTCCTCTGACAACTAATCTAACTATATTAATATAATTCATGTTTTTCTAACATTACAAGCAGTGCAAAAAGTTGAAGTGCAGGTATTTTTTTCTAGCTTCCCATTTTTTTTCAGAAATACTACTTTCTTGATATTCCTATAAATCTATACTTGGGATTACAAAGGAATGTATGTACTTTTTTTTTCTATCTCTTTCTCTACTAATCTGTTTACCTTCTTAGCGAAATCCGTCTTTGTTTAAGCATGTTCTCTGTGAATAAAACTGTGGTATTTGCTGAAGATGCAGTTGTGAGTGAAACAAATGTCACCTTTATGCTTACAGCACTAAGTTCTACATGTAACTAGTGAATAGAGACAGATGTCTAAGAAAGGGAGAATTTATGCACTGGCACCCTGAGGACGGAAGCGAATTTGTATTCCCACAAAAACAATTGTCAGCGTGATGAAACAGCTAAAATCAACTATTTTTAAAAATTAACCAAAGCCACGACATAAACTGAAAATCATTTAGCTATAAGCAATTCCTGATCTTTCAAAACATAGTGGAGAGAAATCCATCGTGGCCCGCTAGGGGCAGCAGAGTTCCCAAGAGGGAGCACATGCCTGGGAAGTGGGGAGGGAGACACGACGTGGTGGCACCTTTTGGGGATGTCCACCAGAAGAACCTCAGCAACAGCAGTGTCTAGCCAAAGAAGCAGGGATGCTTCTTCATTCTGGCTCCACTTATACTACAGACTTGGCAAACACGCCATATTTTTTAAAAATTGGCTTAACTAAGGGAAGAAACTGTGGCCAGCTTGCTGTGATTAGCACTGAGCTACCAACCACTGTCCTCGTTCCATCCAAATGAAGAGAGGGAACCCGGCAAGTAAGATGTTCCTACATCAGAGCACTAGAGAAATAGAAAAGCAGAGAAATATTTAGAAGGTAGTAACTGAGATGGACGAGTGGGTCTTGGACAAAGAAAGAAAGAAGTGGCTGGGCTGGGCTAGGAAATCAGAGCCAGAAACTGGGATATCTGTGCCCCAGCGAATCAAAGCGGCTAGAAAAGCTTGTGCCTGGTGTCAGTATCGGTAGGAGAAAGGGCATTGGAGCAGGGCCAAGGTTGGCACTCTGTGCCCACCCATTCCCTCAAACCCAAGAACTTCTGTGCCACCCTGTCACCACCACCTGCCAGACGCCACAGAGCTGTGTGCCTCTGTGAGGCAAAAGCTACTGAGCTCTCCAAGCCCCTGGCACCACTAAGTTTACCGGCATGGTAGACACTCTTTACAAGGTATGTGTAGGGTATTTGGCTTGAGTAGGAAGCTGGGGAAGAGCGACATAGCCCGAGGGCGCAGCAGAGCTCGCTCACTCAGACCAATGTAGGAAAAGCAGGCACAAGGAGCTGCGGAGACCATTGTGAAGGGAAGCGAGATGGAGAAGGACTCTCCTGAAATCAGCAGAAAAGCAGGCACAGGAACAGCTACACTGTGCCAGGCTCCTATGCCCCTTTCCATGAAGTTATCTAATAATGAGACAGAGGAAAAACAAAATGAAACAAAACCAAGAATCTTAAAACAAGCAAACAAAAAAGAAAGCTTTGGCTAGGCATGCCCATGGGAGCCCTGCTAAAACCAGAGAACTGCCTGCAACGCAGTAAGAGTCAGGATCAGCGGTCCATGCAGACCCCCAAGCTCCTTCACTCACTGGCAAGCAAGAGAACAAGTCGTAAGGGAGAACCAGGGGACCCACCCAGCCACCAAGGCCCAGATCAACAACATAGGATTGTAGTTGTTTCATCACAGTTTCTCCATTTGTGAACCCGGAGAAAAGAACAAACGGGCCAAATTCTTACCACAGTATAAATAGAACTGAGAGAACTTCCTCTGTGTTATACCTCACCAAAAATTGTGTATGGATGATTCACAAGCAAGCTTTGGATCAGAGTGTGGCTTCTGACCTTCCTACAGCTTCTCCCGTTCTGCTCATGTTTCTCTGTCTTATTCCTTTTTCCCACGCTCCCATGTCAAGCATTCCCTCACACAGGCCTTTACAAAAGATATAAAAATTATACCAATAAAGCCCTATTTATTTTCTCTCACTCATTGCTATCTAGCTTTCTTCTTTCCTTCATCCTGAATAAGCCTCTTCCCTTTCTCCCTCTTTCTTTCACTCATCCTCTAAATCCAACTCTCCTTGTCAACAGAACTACATCATACACTTTCTGGGTGGGGAATGATCACTCAGATTAAAGCTAAAATTTCTTCCCATGTATGCTGTCCATATCAGCATCTTGGAAATCTTCCCTCCTTGGGTAGTGTAACTACTTCATCTCAGCTCTTCCATGGGGTAGAGACCTACCCTAGGAAATAGCAATCTGAAAATAATAGTGGTCTGGCACAAAGTTATCTTACACTGGGATTCTTTGGAGAAATAAGAGCCTGATCCAATTTTTTTTTCTCCTAAGTCTTGGAGAATCAGATGACCATAGAGAAATTGGAGAAAGCTAAAAATGTTCAGGATGACCAGTGGAAAGCTTGATTATGGCCAGAGTTGTGTGAATATCCAGCAAAGACCCCGAGTAAGAGGTCGTTCCAGTCACCTGCTTTCATCTCAGCCTGCCGCACTATGAAAGCAGCAAGAAGACGTGACTGTCTTGTGAGCTGCATACAGTTTGAAAGTGTCCCTTCTCTCGTGCATCTCCTTAACAAAGGCGATAGACATGAACCAAGCAACTCTCCTGGGTGGTCACTGGCTGATAACCAAGTGTAAGGACCAAGGAAACAAGCCTAGAGGGCCAGGCTGAAAAGGAAGAATAACTGACAAAATGTTAGCAGGGAACTCGGCATGCACTGTAGATAATATCAAATCTACATAATTAGTGCAGGAACATCATTAAAACTAACAAGCAAGAAAAAATGGTAACTATAGCAGCAGCAAAAACAAATGGGGGTGTGAAAGACAGATGTGATGCCAGGGTTTCTACAATAGATATCTAAGCTGCACGATTTTCAGCTGAAGATTATGAGATAGGGCAGTCAGCATAAAGTTTCCATGAAGAGGCTCAGTATATTGTTATTTGTAGATAAAGACTTAAAACAGTAATGTTCAAAGTATTGGAGACTTCCATGAGTAAAGAAAGAATGACAATTGCAAACTCCATAAATAAGGAATTATGAAGAGATAAGAGTACTACAAAGGTTAAATGCAATCTGTGGAGATGATGGTACTATAAGTGAAATGCAAAATTCAGCCAAGAAGATTAACCATAGAGATGGCAAAAGCAAAGTCATCTACTTTGGGGGTCTATCGGTAGGGATATGTCAGTAGAGATTTTCTAACTGTGGAAAAGAGAAAAATGCAGAAAAGTAAACATCATTGCAAAATGCTGAGATAAGACATATGAATGCATGCTTAATGGCATCCACAGAAAGGTGAAGTAGAAAGGGGCAAAAAGTATTTGAATAAGAAATGAGCAGAAACTCTCCAAATCTTTATAAAACATAAACCTGCACATCTAAGAAGCCCCATAGACTCCACATAGAATAAGCCCAGATATTCATGCTCTGTTAGTAGCTTCCAATCATTTAAACACGGTAGCAAACACCCTCAATTTAAAAGAGGAGAAGACTGGTTTGGATAATGGTTTTAGGGGATTCAGTCCAGAGTCAATGGGTTACAAGGCAGATATATCATGACAAAGAGTGTGGCAGAATAAAGTAATTCACTTTGTTGTATTAGGAAAGCAGAGCAGGAAACATCACCAGAGAGGAGAGGGTGACAGTCCAGGTGGAGATCACCAAGGTCACACACCTCCATAATCCTTCTTGACACACAAAGTGCTGTGATTTTCTGATACCTCGGGCAGATGCAAAAACTTATCAAGTGGATAAGCCACTTCAATCATTACACATAGTTAGTTAAACACATCATTGATGACAACATAACTTGATAAATGTCAAAGACAATAAGAAAAACTTTGAAGTTAGTGAAAGTAAAATGCTTTATGTCAGAGAAGGGACCCTTAATAAAATGAGCAAGTGAACTTGCAGAAAGTCCGGAAGAATGAGAGCTAAAATTCTCAAAGCTTTGAAAGACACCTCTACACACACACACACACACACACACACACACATGCACACACGAGCTCTACGTTCAACAATAAATTCTCTTCAACAGTGAGGAAGAACATAAGGAATTCTCTGACAAATACAAAGCAACAGAGCTCATGGGTGACAAGCTTGTTCTACGATAAAATACTTCTGGGAGTTCTTCACACTGAAATGGAAAAACACTACATGCAACTTTGAATCGACCTTAAGAATTAAAGACAGCCACAGTTGTTCTAGTCAGCTGTCTCGCTCACTTTCTTGTCACACAGATACAATACCATGCAACTGTAAGCTAAGAGATCAGAGGAGAACGAAGCAGAGAAGGCAGTGAGGCACTGTGTAGGGCTTCATCCTGCTTCTAACTGGCACCCATTTCCCAACAACGTACTCAGCTATAATGCTCCCCCATTACTCAGTCACCTTCCAAATCCCACATCTGAGTACTTGAGAATTAGGGGTCAATCTTGACTAAACAATAGCAGTATATTCTGATCCCCAAAATACATACATCTCTTTATACAAAATTAATTTAATCTATCACCGAGTCACTAAAATCTTAACAGTTCCAGCATTGCTGAAAAATCCAAGCCCAAATGTCCTGAGATGAAAACAAGCTCAGGTTTGGGTTCTTAGGAAAATCAGGTTAAAAACTTTAGTTATACTATGGTACAGAATAAACATTCATATTCACAAAGGGAGAGATAGGGGGCTAGAAAGTAACTGAACCAATGCAAGACCCAAATCTAACTTGGTAAATATTAAGTACTTGTGTCACAACAGAGGCAAAGATCTGAGCTCCAAAGAACGTGGGCAGCCCCACCTGCATTGTATTCCTGTCTCTAGGCCTCTTGAGATGGCTTTTCTCACTCCCTGAAGATGTACTCAGCAGGTTATCCAGTTTGGGCATCTCTGATTTCCTGGGGTCCGCACTGCACTCTTGACTTTACTCCCACACCTTCATGACTACCTCTCAGAAGCATGCGGCCTAACCCCAGCACATCTGAAGTCTGAATGAAAGCCTATCTGACACCACACCTCTTGCATCCTACATGCTGATTAAACTAACGCAATTTGTATGGCATCAAGTGTATTGCCAGATCAAGCAATTAGTAGACAGGTGTTATGCTTTCTGTCTAGTTGTCCCCCCAAAGCCTCAGGCAGTCATGGAGTGGGGATTTCTAGAGTTTGAGATTAACTCTCATGATCCACTGGGGTTATGAGAGTACTGCTGGGAGTATGGGTGTGGCCTGAGGCAGGTAGCCTGAGGCAGAGAGTCTGAATGTAATATAAGAGAGTCAGAGAAACAGACTCCCACTCTGTTGCTCACTGTTGCTGTTCCAGTGCCATTGCGATGTGTCACTCTGCCTTGAAGCCACCTGAGTATAGACTGAAACCTCCAGTAACTGCAAGCTAAATAAACTTTTCCTTCCTTCATTTTGGGTGCCATGAGCAAAGAGTAACTGAGATAGCACGCCATCTTGGATGATGGTTACATAAGTCTCTGAGTGTCCAGATGGTTAAGCACTATTAAATATCCTAGAGAACCAATTCCATAAGTATCTGTTCTTGGGCATGGTGCTGGGGGACTATGTTCTCCAAGCAAACTCTTTCTCTTTTTACCATTCAACTGGTGAGCACATGAGTTTTCCAGATTCCTGAGATGTACTGAAGGTATCTTTTCTAATTTGACTCAAAATCTTTGTGCCTTTTTTATGTTAACCCCTTCATGAGTCATACCTCAAAGACTCCAGCTTCACAGGAGGTTATCTTATTGAGGAGCACAGTTCAGAGGTCTCAGTCCATGGTCTGCAGGCTTAACCACTGAAATGCCATGGCTGAAAGGGCTGGGCTGGTGAAATCTGCTCACATCATTGTGGGCAGAAATTAGATACAGAAGGAAGCAGCAGGGCAAAGAAATCTGCCTGTGCTGGTCACACCCCATGACCTGCCTTAAACTGTCCTCAGTTCTTAATAGCCCCTCAGCGGAGGTGCCCATAATTTAACCACTTTCGTAAGTCCTGCCCCTCGTCTCATGATGCTATTAATGAACATCCTTGATCTAAACCTCAACAGCTGCACAATTTAGAAAAAATACTTAGTTTTGTTTATAATTCATTTTCATACCATTTAGAAACATTTTCTAAAGCAGTAGCTATAAAAAGTATTTAGAGGCTCATGCTGTACACAGAAGGAAGAGCATAGAGGGTATGGCAGGGACTAGAGGTTTATGGGAGACAAGTCGAAGTTATGATGGTAGGGCTGAGGAGATAGCTCAGTAGGATAAGTGCTTGCCTGGCAAGTGCAAGGGCCTGAGTTCAATTCCCAGTTCTGGAAACAAAGTTATGATGGTAATTCAATAACTGTGGCCCTCAGGTAACCACTAACGAAATAGGCATATGAATTTTTTTCTTTTCTTTTCTTTCCTTTTGCTCTCCTCTTCTCTCCCCTCCCCACTTGTCTTCCCCCTCGTCTGTCTGACTGTCTGTCTGTCTGTCTGTCTGTCTGTCTGTCTGTCTGTCTCTCTCTCTCTCTCTCTCTCTCTCTCTCTCTCTCTGTGCAGAACCAGGGATGATTGAACTCAGGCCTTTGCACTTGACAGACAAGCACTTATTCTACTGAACTATCTCCCTAGCCCCTCTCTTTTCTTTTCTTTTCTTTTCTTTTTTCTCCCTTCCTTCCTTCCTTCCTTTCTTTCTTTCTTTCTTTCTTTCTTTCTTTTTGCTTTCTTTCTTCTTTCGAGACAGTGTCTCTTTGTGAAGTTCAGGCTGAGCTTGAACTCACCAAGTAGCCAAGGAAGCTTGGCACTCACTGCAACCCTTCCACTTCAACCTCCCACACCCAGTGACACATGAATTACTAAAGTAAGCTATGGTTTGAAACATTACATAAAAGACTACTCTGTAAATCAGGAAAAATGAACTAGATACCTAAAGTTACAGGGAAATAGTTCTACCTCCACAACAGAGAAACATTTTAATTTTAAGAATTGCTTCTAGCCTGGTGTGGTGGCTCACGCCTGTAATCCCAGCACTCGGGAGGCTGAGGCAGGAGGATCGCTGCGAGTTCGAGACCAGCCTGGGCTACAAAAGTGAGCTCAAGGCTAGCCTGAACTGCATAGCGAGACCCTGTCTCAAAAAAAAAAAAAAAAAAAAAAAAAAAAAAAAAAAAAAAAAAAAAAAAAAAAAAAAAAAAAAAAAAAAAAAAAAAAAAAAAAAAAAAAAAAAAAAAAAAAAAAAAAAAAAAAAAAAAAAAAAAAAAAAAAAAAAAAAAAAAAGAAAGAATTGCTTCTTAGTGAAATAAGATAACAATAAAAAATGAAATTGATATCAATGTGTTCAGTTTCAGAGAGGGTGGATAATACAGTACCATTTAGGTTTGAAAAATGAGACTTCTGATGTTAATTTTTTATTTTTAAGATTTTATGAATATTTCAAAAGATCAAAAGGTAACAGAATTTTATTATATAAAGTTTTAGAAAAAGCTCATGCATATTACATTTATGCTTATTTAGCTTTCATTAATTTTTGGCACATACATTTGATCTGGTCATCTCGTCCATTACACAGAGGTTAAGCAGGAAATTGCCTTGTGAAGTCTGACCATGTTTATCGTGAGAACTGGTGAAGGTGTTCTTCTAGGCTTTGTTTCACTGGCACACTAAAGGATCTCTTTAGGTTTATTTTATCCTAACACTTCCATTTCTAAAATTTTCCGCATTCATCTACCTTTTAATTTGCTTAGCTGAAGCATTTCCTCAGAGATTTCTAAAAAAAAAAGCTCATGTAATTGGAATTTTTGTTGTTGACATTTTTTTTTTCATGTCTAACAATTCCTTTGTCTACTACGACTGTAAATTGATGATATAGCTTAGGATAGAGTTCTGATTTAGACTGAAGTGTCCTTAGATTTTGAAGGGAAGGATTTTTTGTTTTCTAGATTTTATTACTGCTCCTAATATAGATAATGAGCTTATTAATTTTAATTTCACTTTAAAAATCTAAATTTCCCTGTGGAGATTGTCAAGTATTTTTTTGCCCCCTAATGTTCTGAAAATTTATAACAATGCTTAGGGATTTGGTTCAATTTCATGTACTGTGCCATTATTGGATTCATTTCGTCTAGCAATTCAGATAGTCCTGACAATGTATTTTGTATCATTTCATTATTAATTTTGCCTCTGTCCTACAAATATTTTTGTTGTTATCTGATATAAACTCTTTTTTATGTATTTAGTAAGGGTCTGCAGAATCTATAGGGTCTCCTATGTAGACTGGACTCACAGGGATTCTCCTGTGTTCAACCTCCCAAGCGCTGGGATTACAGGCGCACCACAACATCCAGTCTCAGTCACAGTCTCAGTGCGCCTTGGGGATGGGGCCAGCACAGGATGCTGGGTATCAAACCCCATCTGCTGCTCTCTGCCTAAGTAGGCACTGTACTTTAGTCTGCTGAGACATCTGGCTGGCCCTGATACACACTCTTGTGATAACTTTTTGTTATTTTACTTGAAATTTTTATCTTTCCTTTTAGTTTTTGGTTTGTTTTTAATTATTATTTCATTTAATTTTGATTTTTTCTCCATATTTAACATGCTAAGTGTTTCTCATGTATCTGGAAATACTTATTTCTTGCTAGTACTTCAGAAGGGCTCATTGAAGAGCTGATTGGAAACCGTGTGTGTGTGTGTGTGTGTGTGTGTGTGTGTGTGTGTGTGTGTGTGTGTGTTAGCTGGCTTTTCCTGGAAAGGAAATCAGGCTGGATTGTTCATTGACAAGACTATAAAATGTCAATATCGTCAGGCAGTGCTGTCTTAGTTTGGTTGCATTTCATTTCTAACTCACTGCTGAAAGTGGTGTGAGCTTCGTAACCAGATCCTTGGGTAGGTGTTATGACAAAGTGAGGACCAATCAGAACACTCCATTTGCAGGTGGGCCAGGAACCAAACCCTGGCCCCTGAGCTTCCCTAGGGAAGTGCTTAGTCCTCTGAGCTATACCGCCAGTCCTAAAACATTTCGTTTTAAGGGATGCATAAAGAAGTCTACAGGGAGAGTCTCTTACCTGTGAAGTGGGAACTTGTGGGCGATGAAGCTGTTATGAATTTCTACTTTAGGAAGTTCCACTCCCAAGAGGATACATGAATGAACCAATTCACAAGAGACTTCTTTTCCAGAGAGGATTTTAAGGTCAGAGTTTCAAGGTAGGAAAAGCACCACTTGGTAAACAAACATTGCAGAATTTGTCTCCTGTTTATTGTGCTAAAAGCTCATCTTTCTTCTCTACTAATTTGCTTCTTTCCTTGCAGCCATTTCTGTGAATCCTGATATATACTACACACACACACACACACACACACACACACACACGCACACACACACACACACGCGCATGCATGCATGCACATACACATGCACACATATTATATTAGGATATATAATGCATATGTATATAGTATATGTATATTATTTTATTTGTATTGTTTTCTTATTCTCAATTTTTTATTCATTGATTTAGTCATTTTTGAGACAGAGCTAAGACAGAATCTTACTTTGTAGTGCAGGCTGACACTGAGCTAACTATGTAGGCCTGGCTGGCTTTGAACCTGTGGGGATTGATCCTCCTGCTTTAGCCTCCCAAGTGCTAGGATTATAGGCATGCATTCTATGCTTTCTGTATTATATTACTTTCTGAAATAATAACACATCTAAGCTCAAACCTACATAGCTGGGATGAAAAAGTAGACCACGAAATGAGTAAAAGGCTTACCTGAATAGTTTAAAAAGTTGTCATTGTAATTACTATGATAATATCATATAATAAAAATATATTTGTATATTGTTTGCTACGGAGCAGACATTATTCTTTGAGAATTATAACATTATAATTTTCACAGAAGTTTCCTAGGTATGTGTCACGGCAATCTTCATGAAGACATTTAGACCTCAAGACTTTATCCCCCTCATCTGATTACAGCGAGGAAGCAGCAGAACTAGTATTTAAACATCAACAGGGCCAGAGAGACACCAATCCTTTGTTCTGCATCATTACTTTCAATGTGTATGTTTCACACATCTATAGAAAGAACTTGCAAACAAGGTGTTTCTGCCAGCTATATGTCAACTGCTCCAACAAAAATAAAGTACATGTGATAGATTAAATATGATAAGTGGCTACTTCTTGCTTATATAAGGGCCATAACAAGCGCCGCTGAGCTGGAGTGCTTCTCCAAGCAGTGACAACTCAGGGCTCAGGCTCATTTCATTTATGCTTCTGCTGCCTGCCTGCGCGTTGCTGTGTTCAGGGCCTTTTATGCTGACTGTGTCGAGCTGGAGGAATGATTTAAACAGGTGAGAAAGCACAGCCACTCTTTCTGTATTCTAGCCACAGCTGTGACCGACCCTCTCTTCTGCTAGTGTTCTATTGCTGAAGCATTTTCAAAGGCCAAACATAGTCCCAAGGGATGATGAGAAATACAACCTAGCTCTGTGATGGGAAGAAGAAAAATGTCAAACTACTTATCGAGCTCTGCCGCCATTTGCCTGCCAGCACCACATCTTTCTCCTTCCACATATAATTAGAAATGGCAGGACTACTTTTAAGCACTATCTGAAAATCTAGTGTCCTTGCTGACTAACAGGTAATACGAAAAGGCTTTCTCTTCTATTTTTATTATTTTTAATAAGAAATAACAATGTATAGCAATGTGACAGTTTCAAAACACGTTAGTACATTTCAATATTTGATACAATGCATATTGTTGTCCTCTTATTAGTTATACAGAGCACAGGATGTAGATGTTATAATTTTTCAAATCATTATTGGTACAACCAAATTTCTTCTCATTGAACTAATCAAAAGTAGCTGTATAAATAATCCAATGTTTGATAATTGCAGTGGGTTATTGGTAAAACTGGCAATGTTGGAAGCTGTTGATTTAAGCCTTTTACAGCTCATCATTCTAATTTAGCTTTCCGTTTTATGCCTTGTGGTTAAACTTTTCTGCTGGGTAGTTAAGGAAAAGTTTAAGCATGACCTGTATACCAAAACATGTAACTTTTGTATGTCTCAAGATCAGTCAGATTTCCTCAGGATTTATTTTAGAACCATGTACAGTGCTTTGTAGAACTGTTGTTAGTGTTTCTCGTCTGTGGAAAAGTAATATTGAATTTTCTCTCAGAAAATCTTTTATTAAACTCTGTAAACTATATAGACAAATTTTTAAAAATCCATTCTATACAATTGTGTGTGAAGAGTCCACAACATTTAGAAGAAGTAAGGAGGACTCTGAATTATGAGCTTTAGGTTTGAATCCTGGCCCCACTACTTCACAATGACGGGTAGAGGTGTGAAGGCCAAGCCTCTTGTGGGCCTGTTGCTGTGGTTCATATCAAGAGCATCCCCCGTGACCTCACATACTAAGCAGCAAGGCTCTATGAGGACAACTGGATCATGGTGACACTGTACCCCTCAGTGGATGCACCCACTGCAGACCTCGGCAGTGGGGTGGGGAGTGGTCAGGCAAGGTGAGGCCTAGCTGGAAGAGGCAGTTCACCAGCGCATGGCCTGGAAGGGTACATTTTCTTCCCAAACTCCTCCCTTCAGCCTCCACTTCCTGGCTGCCCTGACGTGAACAGATTCCCTCTGCCTGGGCCCAGCCTCCATGGCTCTAGCCATGTTAACAGTTGGGCTGTCCAAATCTTTGAACCAAAATAAACCTCACTTTGCAGTTGTGACTGTTCAGTATTTTGCCACAGTGACAAGGGAAGGGACCAAGAAATGTGTGAAATAAGCATAAGAGTTCCCTCTCTGTAATACTGTTAACACGAGGGAATTGACATAGTCAAATACAAAATGGCACATAGATAACACTCAATTGATATTAACAATTGCTACCTACTCATCGTAATCCTTATTAGTTCATTTAATGTATGCATAGTAACAGTCTCTTTGCAATAACCAAAAGTAACCTTTATGTAGTTGCTCATAAGTCCATGTTATACGTAAGAGAAAAATTTTCCTAGTTATTTATAGATGCACAGTTTTCTGATGAGGTATGGTCCTTATTCTAAGAAGAAAAGAAAAAAACAAAGATTTAACTTATTAACAGCAATATTCTGAATAATAATATTTTTGTGATTTTTGCATTCTATTTATAAAATAAACATGTTTATATCTTTTCATATCCATTTTGGTTCAACAATAAATTTCCTTACTGCTACTATATTGCTCTCTAATAAAGTCTTCAGTGGATACTATGGTATAAAAACTTTTATTTGTTTTGTAAAATGTTATTGTTCAGGGGCTGGGGAGATAGCTTGGAGGCATAAGTGCTTGCCTGGAAAGTGCGAGGTTGTGAGTTTGAACCCCAGTCCTGCAAAAAAAAAATGTTATTGTTCATAAAGTCTTTGTCTACACTGGAATTATCAAGAATTTTACCTACTTTATCTTCCAGAAAATTAAGTGTTTCTACTTTAATATTTATTTATTTATTTATGTATGTATTTATTTATTTATTGTCTTTTTGATACAGGGTCTCTCTATGCTGTTCAGGCTGGCCTTGGGCTCACTTTTGTGGTCCGGGCTGGTCTCGAACTCACACCAGTCCTCCACTCAGCCTCCCAAGTGCTGGGATTACAAGCATGCACCACCACGCCTGGCTTTCTACTTTAATATTTAGATCTTCCATTCATTTCCATTTCAATAGAGTCCATGGTGACAGATGTGGGTTCAGTTTAATGCTCAGTATATGGAAAGCCAGTTTTTCCAGCACCAATTATTAGAGATTGTATTTCTTCCAGGGAGGATGTTTGGCCCCTTCGGCAAAGATAAGGTGGTTGCCTTGGCTACTTTTCTCTCCGTGCTGAGGCAAAATACCTGACACCACAAATTAGGGAAGAAAGGTTACTTTAGTTCACAGTCTGTGGAGGTTTCAGTCCATGCCTGGCTGGCTCCAAGGCAAGGTGGCATATAGCCACAGGCAGTAGTTCATGGTCATGGAAAACAGCAAAACAGCAAGAGCAAAAGGGAGGAGCAGCAGAGAGCAAGCCTCTCTCCCTCCTTTACACGGCATGCAGGCTGCCTGCCCCACACAGGTGTAACACTTACACTCCAAATCCAGCATTCAACCATGAATCCATCATGAGGCTTTGGGCCAACATCTAGATGCAAACCATAATGGTGAGTTGAATGTTTGGAGCTATTTCTGTATCTTCTATTCTGTTCCGTTTCTTTTTTAAAAGGTGTTTGGTGCAAGGTCTCATTATGCAGCTCCGACTTGTAGTGATCCCCCTGTTTTGAGCCTCCCCAGGGCTGGGACTGCAGGCATGTGGCATCATGTCCAGTACTGGTGACCTGCTCAGTGAGCCAGGTGGTCAGACCAATGTAGCATGGGGTGTTGGGGATCAAACCTCAGTCCCTGCACTTGCCTAACCAGAGACTTAGTTCACTGAGCTATTTCACTGGTCTTATTCTGTTATCTTCACACTTGTTTTTTTTTACAGTACCATGCATACTGGGAAATGGGAAGAAAATATTTGTTGTACTTATGGTTTACAAGGGAAGAGATTTAATACAGAATATAACTTGTAGAATTGTTTTATAATATTCATCCAAATGTCAGATGCAAGGAGGGCAAGAAATCTGTCCATACACTGGAGATCCAAAGAATCCAGCTGCGAGCCTGCATCTCTGCGGCACTGTCCTCCGAGGCTGGAGGGCAGGACCCATGATAACATCTCATTCAAGCCTGTATCAAGGATCTGCAATGGTAAGGCCCAAAGGTCACTTGTGGAAGCTAGAAGATCTGCACCAATAAGAGGAAGAACCTGTGCCAGCGGGCAGAGAGGCCTGCACTGGAGCCAGGAAGCATCATTCAAGGCAGAGGTCAGAGCTTCCCTGTAAAGAACCACAGCCATTCTCAGCCACAGCGAGGACCTGAGCTCCCCCAGTGTTGATGGCAACTACATTCATATCAGGAAATCCAGCCTGACACACTTCTCCAAGAGAGTTAACAGCTCTCCATCTTCCTGTCCAGTTCTGCTTTTATGCTAATGGTCGCGATCCTCAGGTGAGCCTTTCACACTCAGAACCGTGTTGCTTCAGTTCAGCTGGATGTTACGAAAGGACCATAGCTAATCCACAACAATGTTCAAATGGGAGGGGGAACTAGGGTGGGGTTGAGGATAAAAGGAAGGGAAAAGACAATAGAAATAAATGGAAACAGGGCTGGCAAGATGATTCAATGGTCTAGAGCACCTGCTTAGGAAAGCTTAGGCAACCGCAGGACCGCAGTTATATCCCCAGCACCACATGCTGTGCCAACCCAACCCCCAGGGCAGGCTGAGCCGGCCAAAAAATTGGAAACAGAGGATGGGTACATAAGATAGGGCAAGGAGTTCTAAGGAATGAGATGAGAATGAGAAAAGAGGAAAAATAAAGGTATATCACATACAGGGACAAGTCCCTTATGATAATCATTATCACTATGTATATATAAAATGGCTTGATAAAGTTAATTAAAAAGTAAAATAAGAGAATGTTATTTTTATATACAATATAGTACAACTCTGCCATGAAAACAAATCAAGTTGAGGCACTTTTAAATTGGATGCTTCTGAAGACAATGTCTTTAAGTGGAGCAAATCAGAAACAATGTTCGTTTTTTTCTCTCATGTGAAAAACCAAAAGTCCAAAGAAGGACCAGAACGGATGGTGCATACTGGGAACTTGGCAAAGCAAAGTTCCAATGTGAGGTGAACACAGAAGGGTAGAGAGAACAAAACAGTGGGAGTAGGGAGAAAGCAGAAGAAAATAAAAGGAAAATACCCAAAGCATTTGCAAATGGTGAGGGGAAGGGAGGGGAATGGCTGAAGAAAGTATCGTGATATGTCCTGTGCAGGCGCAAATTCCCTTCCATAAATATAATCATTGTATACATCCAAAGCACTTCAATAAAGTAATGAACATAGAAATGTTTCCAATGCATCAGTACTTTAGAAAAAAATCTTATCCATACTATGCATGGTGGAAAACATATTTATAATCCTAAGCATTCTGGGAAGTTGAGGCAAGTGGACTTTGAGCCAAGAGTCACTTAGCAGGAACTTAATTCTGGATAAAATAAAATAACATAATAAAATGAAGTAAAATAATTTGCATTGCACCTCAGAGCAAAAGGGCCTAGGTTCCATCTAATGTACTAGCAAGAAAAGATCTTACTAATTTTTACCTTGGTGACTACTGGTAGGCTTTTAGGAAGAGACCACATTATCAATAACATGTATGCGAGTTTGTGTGTGAGTGTGTGTGTGTGTGTGTGTGTGTGTGTGTGTGTGTGTCAATCGCATAGGTATGTGTGCCTATCTACAGAAAACTGAACACAGAAGGCTTGAATGTTTTGAGTGCTGGCCTAGCCTTTGCTTGTACTGTTTCATTTTCTCAAATAAGATGCGGCGTTGCCTGATTTAGCAAGGGAAAAAATGGCTAGGGAAGAGGGCTTAACGACAAATAGCTGATGCAATGCTCCTGCGCCACTGTTTACTTCCACTTTCTCTTAATCTTCCAAGCCCCAGGAAAGAAGCCATAGGATACAACTTCCCACCTAATCTTCTTACTCTTTCACTCTCCTCGTGTGTGACTGCAAAATCTGAGATCTGCTAGAGTGCAGGCTGTGAGCTCTTAGAGAATAAACTCAGTCTCAGGAGGAAATGTTATGTTCTTTCTGTTTAATCTGATCCCCTAAAATTCAAAGGAGATGAGAGGTCTCGCCTTTATCACACATTTCACTATTGAGAGACTAATTAAAATATCGAATGAAAGCCAGCCCACTGGGAACTCATTTTATTACAAAGGATTATTTGTTCCTATGAATATAAATAAGAAGCATATGCTCACTAACCTGAACCCAAGCTCTAGAGAAATTCTTACTTGTTCACAGACTAGCCAAATCACAATCATGTACGGCTATCAAGTATCTTCAAATTTTTGATTTAAAACAAAAATTCTGTCTTTGAAAGATTTTTTAAGTCAAGTACTCTGGCTGTTTTTTTCTTTCTTTCTTTTTTTTTTTTTTATCTTTCTAAGTGACTTTCTCTTTGTCTTCTCTCATCATTAATAACCATTTTCTGTATCCTAACCTCAGTAATTTTTGCTTGTTATTAACCCTCCTTTTCATTCTCACCATCACTACTTTTGGTAGCATGATATAGTGTTAAGGAAATCAAATCTTTAATTACACGTAAGTGAAATCCACATGTATGTAACTATCAGGGATGTGTCTCCAGGAAATTACCTCGCATTTCTGGACTCATAAGATTGTCAGCATCGGTACACATCTGGCAGGAAGAGCCCATGCCCACAGGTGGTCTTACCTGGGTGAGGCCAACGCCCTGCACTTCAGACGTAGGGATTACTGTGATTTCCCTGAATATGGAAAACTCGACTGCATAATTTGTAATAGTGGGGACGACGCTGTGCTTTCCCCTAAAAAATTAAATAAGATGGTAAGGATGAGATGGGATAATGCCTGCGAAATATTGATAAGGGTAAGGTCACTGAAGCTTTCTGTTCCCCAATGAGCTTAAAGCACTAACAAGAAACACATGTTTCCTCCGGCCCATTTTATCAATCATATTCCCATTCATCTTTAATACATCCCTTTTGTTCATTTTCATTCAGTGACTTTATTGAATGAATGCTACACAGTATTCTTCAACATTTTACTCTGAACAGACTAGGATAAGAAAAAAATTTTTGCAAATTTACCAAATGCAAATCTACCAAATGAAACAGGCTTGTGTGGATCTGAAGCACAGGCAAAAGGTAGGATGAGGGCCCGGCAGGATGGCTCAGTGGTCTAAAGCACCTGCTTAGGAAAACTTAGACGACTGCAGGGACCATGGTTCGATCCTCAGCACCACATGCTGCGCCAGCCCTGCCCTCAGGGCAGGCTGAGCCAGCCATAAAAATAAATAAAAAAGCAGAAGTTCTGAAACAAGAAATAAAAAATTCTTAATAAAAAAGTAGGATGAAATAAAGTTGAAATATTAAGAAACTGAAGAAATGTAAGTGAAATCACCACATGGTGCATATAGATTTTTAAATACCACCAATTTTCTTTTAAAAAAAATAAATATATAGGCTGTGAAAAAATATCTTTGAGAATTTGCTGTGGAGAAAATATTTAAAACTGGATCTCTCTCAATTATTTTGCCTTAATACTAATATTTCTCAACTATTACTATCACTCTGCACAAATAAAGAATTGTAAAGTTGAGCTGGGCATTGCGGTGCATGCCTGTAATTCCAGCACAGGAGAGGCTGAGGCAGGAGGATTGTTATGAGTTCGAGACCAGGCTTGGCTACAAAGTGAGCTCAAGGCCATCTTGAACTGCATAACCAGAGTCTACCTCAAAAAAGACTAGAAAAAGAATTCTAAAGCTTAATGTAAAATTCCATTCTGAAATCCATGCACAATTCACCACAGTTTGGGCGTCTTCTCGTTCGTGATGTGAGCCTGAGCAGGCCCGCTGGTGTCAGCAACCCTTTTCATCAAGGCACTCTTTGATGAGAACTATACTGGCTGTGGAATAACATAAACATTACTTGATCAGAAATAAAATTAGCACCTTGTCTGGATAGAAATTGAATGCATCCATATTCCCAAGTTCTCCTTCTGTTTGCTAAAATCCAGTATTGCTTTTCAGCCTTTGCTGTTGCTGTTCTGTCCTCCTGATTGCCTCGTGAAAGTGTGTAACTTGTCCTGAAACCTGAGCCTTATCTTACTTCGCATCTACTGTCTTCCTGTATTTCTTTGAACATGTCACATGCAGTTATTTTAACATTATTGTCTGATAACATCCTTCCTGCCTCATCTCTGCTTCTGTTACTTGCTACTTCATTTTCTAATCACATGTCTTGTTTTCTGTATCTAGTCATGGTTACTGCACCCACGGCATTCTTCAAAAATCATTCTAGAGACAGTTTGAGGCTAGAGAAAATATTGTTTTCTTTCAAGGGCATTTATTTTTCATCAGCCAGCAGTTGGAAAAATGAGATATGAACAGTTAATAATCAATCTGATTCAATCCAATTCAATCCAGTCCAGTCCAATCCAATCCAATCCAATCCAATCCAATCCAATCCAATCCAATCCAATCCCATCCAATTCAATCCAGTGCAATCCAATCCAATCCAATCTAGTGGAGGACCCAAAAGTAGAATTATTCTACACGAGGGCAAGCTCATTGTTATTTACTGTTATTCCATATTTTTAGAATTCCAACTTGTATGTAGCCTCAACAGTTTCTAAGACCTCTCATTTTATAAGTGCCTAGATAAAATTTTATTCTCCCAGAATCACAAACTAGTAAAAAACTAAATTTGCTTTTGTCTTTTTTTTTTTTTTTTGCTACCTCTTTGGTCATTACTACATTATCCATTATCAGAGAAATGCAGCTTTTCTCAAGTGTATGTCTATCAGCATTTATTTTTACTTCTATCAGAGTTTATTTTGATGCTCCTGACTCTGGGTCCCTTGGCTTCATTGTGCCTCATTAACTTTCCAAAGCCTTCTGCAGATGGTGCCTATACTTTTTCCACCTTATTTAGTTGTGCTTACCATGATGTAAATTTTCTGGGATTCACTGATGAGAAATTGAAGTGAGTATTATTTAATTTAGAATTTGTCAAAGAGCAATTGACCATTCCTATACATACCCACTTCTCTCTTTTCTATTAATTTATATATTTATCTTCATGATAGTAGCATCTTGTATTACTGCATCTGTGTAGTAAGTCTTGAAGATTAGGTAGTGCAGGTCTTTTTAGTTTATTATTTTTAAATAAAATTTTAGTTCTAGTTCTAATTTTGTCCTACAGTATGAATTTTAGAATCAGTATGACAGTTACTACAAAACTGTTCCTAAGATTTTAATCCAGATTGATTTGAATAATAAAGTTCAGGGAAATCAGTATTATGAAAGAACTAAATTTCCTGATACATGAATATGTTTCTATATGAATAGATTTTAATTTCTCTCAGAAATATTTTATAGCCTTTGGTATACAGATCATAGATAGATAGATAGATAGATAGATAGATAGATAGATAGATGTACATAGATATATGTTATATTTATTCTTAAGGATTTAATTTACTTATTTATTTGGCACTAGAAATGGAAATCAGCATCTTCTGCTTGCCAGGCAAGCACTGTGTCTCTGAGCTATATCCTGGGCCCTATTTTTATGAAAGTTAAATGCTATGTTTTATAAAATCTACTTTTGACTTGGTGCTTTTTATAGAAAAAAATATTGTTGTGGTTTTGATCTAAAGCAACCTCAAACTCTCATGCACTCAGAGGTGGGGCTTTCAGAGGCAGTTCCATCATGGGGCTCTTTCTCTTTCTGTCAGTTTACAGGCTACTGCAAGGGGAGTTACTTTCCTCTGCAATACCCTTCCACCATGACATTTCTACCTTGAATTAGCTGGTCATGGACTGAAACCATGAGCCTACATAAGTCTTTCTTCCTTTTAGTTATTATTACACATTTTGATATACTAACACAAAGCTAACACATTCAGTTGATTTTTATGTGCTTGCTTGTATAATGTTGCCTTCTAAAATTTTATAACTTATCATGATATCCTCTTTTGTAAATATCTTATGATTTTTTAATATGGATAATTATGTTAAAAACTAGCAAAGATAACAATACTACTACCTGTACAATTTCTTCCTTTCTTTTGTTCTGTTGAATGGTTTAGGAAATTTTCTATGATATTGAAGAGAATTGGTAACATATGATCTCCAGAAGATAGTGGTAGAAACTCTTCTACCAGAAACGTTTAATCTTTCACCTTTAAATGTTCCTTACTCCTTAGCTATAAGGTCTTTGTATATTGTCTTTAACAGATTAACGAAGTTCTCTTCTATTTTTAGTTTCTACTCTAAAGGGATATTGAATTTTATGATATGTTTTCTGAATTTCCTTTACGGTCCTTTGATAGTTTCAAATTTTTTCTATTAATGTGTCACTATGCTGATTAATTTTCAAATTTTAAACAACTCCTCTAGGATTAGGCCTATGTGAAAACAAGTTTCATAGTTTACTAGGTTTGGTTTACTGACAAAATTTCCCTGTCTGTAGTGAAAAAAACAAGGTTTGATAGGAAGTTTTTATTTTCTATTTCTTCCAGATCAAATATTCTTATCTAATTTGGGATAGATATAATGCTGGCCATATAAAATTATTCAGAAAACACTTTTTCTTCTTATGTTCTTGGGGAATGGGTGTATCATGAGTATTATCCATTTAATGTTCTGTACAACTCACCAGTGATACCATTTGAATCAACAACCTTTTTGCATGAAGTTTTAAAACTGTGAATTTGGGGGCCCGGCGGGATGGCTCAGTGGCCTAAAGCGCCTGCTTGGGAAAGCTTAGGCGGCTTCAGGGACCGCGGTTGGATCCCCGGCACCACATGCTGCGCCAGCCCTGCCCTTGGGGCAGGCTGAGCCAGCCATAAAAATGAGTGAATAAACAAACAAAGGTTCTGAAACAAGAAAAAAAAGAATAGAATAAAAATAAAACTGTGAATTTGGTATACCTAAGATGAAACCAAATAATTGTCTATTTATTTTGTAGCAAAAGTAGCTAGTTCCTATCTCTAATGTGGTTTCAAATTTATATACACATTGTCTAGATTGTTGGTAATATATTGAGTTGTTCATATTTTTCTTTGTTGTTCTTTTAATGTGTGCAGAACTGTAGCATCCGATTGTTCACTCCTGGTCATTTCTGTCTCCTTGATTTTCTTTTTCCCATCAGTTTCTGACTAATCATCATTTTGTGGATCAGTTCAAAGAATCAACTACAGCTTTCTTTGATATTTTTGTACTATTTGTCTCTAATTTCTCTGGTTTTTGTCCTTATATTTGTCATGTTTCCTCAGCTTATTTTGGGATTTTCAGATATCTTTCTACTATGGATTTTAATTTAATCTCTCTTAATTCATTGAAATTTATTTTATATTCAGACCAAGGAAGAATACACTGATTGTTTATGCTCTAATGTATGAATTTTATTTAAATGTAAATGAGGTCAGAGGAGGTGACAGTGTTTCAGTGCTTTATAAATACACATTTTCTGAAGATTAGCTCTATAAATTATTCAATATGGCTACGGGCTTTATGCGGGGTACTTCTTTCTGTGCTATACAGTCTGGAAGCTATCTCTTGCTAGCAATGGGTGAGGAATTGGAGATATAAATGACTTTCTTCTCCCCCTTTTCAGCAGAAATAATCTTACGCTGTTGGCAGTATGTGAGAACATTTTCATATTGTTTTCCAGGGCGTGTTTATATGGGTAGATAAATGTGGTCATTATTAACTTCATTTTTTGCTTAAATGTAAAAAATTTTCTTTTGTATTTACATCAATTTTTCTTCCAAAATATTGTGCTATTTTCATGATTTGATTTTCTTCCACCAAATTTTTCCTATCATTACATTTTAACTTTCCCTTTGCTTGCATTACAGTTCTTTTCAGATAATCCTCAAATCCTGAGATTTTATAATCTTGTCATGATCTTACAGCTTGTATTTGCTTTCCAAAACTATCCAATGTCTCTTCTGTTAAGCTTTTTACATTATTATTCTTTAAATATTTTATTTATTTGTTTTTTGATACAGGGTCTCACTCCTGTCTCAGCCTCCCTAGTGCTGGGATTATAGGGCTGCATCACCATGCCTAGTTCCAGGGTGACATGGCGTGTGGAACTGGAGATCAAACTTGGGCTCACCAGGCAGGTGCTTATAGTGTGGAGCTATCTCCCTAGCCCGTTATTCTTCTCTTCTGGCTCTTTGGGTTAATTTTTCTTAATATTTTTTATTTATAAATAGCAGAAACTTCCAAGAATTTAGTTTTACAGAAAAGCTGAGGAGAAAATAGTTTTTATGTTTTTATATTATATATGTTTATATTATGAAACTGACATTGATACTAGCTGTAGGCCATACATTCTACTGGATTGCACTCTGAGCTTGAGACAGGAATGGATGGAAGCTAGGTGTTATGTAAATGAAAAAAATCTATAGGTTAGATCTTTTTTTCTGAGTAAAAAAGATTGTAATAAATGTTTTGTATATTTAAAAATTAATGGGAGAGAGTTAAGTAATTGAAATTGACAGCCTAGATTTTATTTGAAGACACGGGTAAGAACATTCTCTGGGCAACACCCTTGTTAAGGAAAAAAAATCAAATCAAATATATACATACCCTATTTATTTTCATATTTTGTGTTCTTTTGAGTAAACGACAGTTTTTACGCCATTGTTCACGCCACTGCATCATTATATGCAACTGAAAAGCCACCACACAAACCTGTCTACCTACACAACTGAGGCAAAGTAAAAAATATCCAGATGGAGCACCGATGTAAGCGGCTCCTGTCTTAATACTTGGGAATGCTTCTCACTGTGCGTGATTCTGAATATAATTCTCAGGTACCCAGGGGAGCTTTCGAAGCTCAGGTAAGTTCCAAATTTCATTCTCAGTCAGCAAGAGGGAAATATGTCTTTTTGAAAAAATGGTTGGGCTCCTATGGATACCTGCAGGGCTCAATTTTGCAATTTTGCTGGTTTGTCCCATAACATATTGGAAAACTGTGTGAAAACCATTCCACCTGAGTTTCTTGGGAAGACAGGATGATGCCATGCTTCACTTTTTCAAATAAATGTGAGAACCAATTTATAACCTTACAAAGAAAATAAAAACACCATTTTGTGTCTATAGCTCCTTGTGAGTCTACAGTTGGTGGAAATATTATAGCATACATTTTGACATTACAGTTAAATTTTCATCAATATAGAAGCATTTTAAAACTATTACTAAATAAATCATGAATTTCATGTTGGGTATTATTAAAAAGGCATTTTAGATTTTATAACTAATGAATATTTTAGAAATAAATCAAGCACATAAATACAATTATGTATTTTTTACATGATTAGATCTGTAGAAATAGTGTTACTTTTAAATATTAAATTTACTGGTATTCTGATTTACTTTTTGAACATTTGTAAACCTCTTTGGTCTTTTTAAAAAATCTTTTAGAATTACTATCGTTTATCTGTGGTTTTATAGTAATTCTACTTGCTTCAGTACTTGTTGCCATTATTATTTCTAAAATCTCTATCCTAAAAATCTGCAGTTGTTTATTTTCCCAAAGTATAAGATTTTTATAAAAATAAGACAAAAACACTTCACAGTATTCATATTACCAGTCTTCCATCATCCCCCCACAAATACCTCACAAATATAAAACTTCTGATACATTGAATAATGTCATATTTCTATCAATGTTATAAAGATTAAATAATATATATACATATAAATTGTGATTTATTATTATAACTCAGTGATTTTATTATTTCCAAAAATCAAACATCTATATTAAACCAACTTTTTGTATAATTTACTACAAATAACACAACTAACAAATTTCTTTCTAGTGATATCATTCATCCAATTATTAATCCTACATGTGATTACTTGAAGTTATCTCAAAAAGTTATCTTCTAAATGATCTTCTCGGTCATTTAATCTAATATAATAAAACCCAGAGCTTTTACAGAGCGTGTGTTGTAGTTGGTGTCTGGAATGTCCATCCCCAAACTCACATGTTCAGATGTAAGACTTCTGAATGTGGTCTCATGAAGCAGCTAAATAATCTGTCAGGAAGTGACTCCTGGCAGAAGGAGCGCAGAGGAGGAGCGCGGCTGGTGGAGATGGAACCTGGAGGGCAGACCTCTCTTCCTGGTTCATCTCTTTGCTCTCTGCTTCCTGAATACCATGAGCTGGGCAGGTTTCCTCCACTATTTCACATGTTGAAGCCACGCAAGTAAGAAAACCAGAGCCCGAACAAACTCTTGAGAGTTGCCTGTGTTCGGTATCATGTCAGTCATCTGTAAACACATCCAGAATGTACTCATCTTCTAGGTGGTTCTTACAGAAGTCAAGGTGACGCATCTCCATGAGCACAACATACGACCTATCTCTGAAGCCTTTTGTTCATTATTGATCAGAATGATTTACAATCAATAAGGATTATCTCCCTTGAATGTGAGAACATGAAGTTAAGCATTGCTAAGTGGGAAGGAAATCATGCAGTGAAAATAAGGAACATGTTCTTTGCTATTTGCCAAAAGTTGTGCACGAATGCTAAAATGTTTGGAGATTTTTAAATGTCTCAATCATTGTAAGGAAACAGGCTGATTTTTATTTATTTTCTTTCAATTTGGTGTGTGTTATTCCTTTAATTTAGAATTGATTTAAATGAGCTGGCTAAATGGAAGACTATTGCAGGAGGTAATGAATATTCTTGAAATCAGGGATGGTTTCAGGACATATCAAATTATATCCTTGCTTTGTTGACAGTTCCTAATTGGAAAATTGAATGTTACTTCACGATTTATAGCTTCCCAAATGTAAAAATCCTATTTTTATACACGAAAGAGTTATATATGTTTATACAATGAAGAATATGTTCACTGCTATAAATAATCATTTGTGTACACTCCTTTTAAAAGCAATAATATAAAACTGGTATTTTATTATTATACACATGTCTTGTACATTTTTATTTTTATTTATTGCTTTGGTGGTACTGGAGATTGAACTCAAGACCTTGCACTTGCCAGGCAAGTGCTTATTCTACTGAGCTATCTCCCTGGCCCCTACATTTTTAATAACTTGCATGTACAGATCAATCACCTTTTATGGCTGTATTACCAGTTCTTATAATTCATAAGTGAGTGTTTGATGTTAGACACCTATAAAATAAGTAGAAACCAAAGTTTCCACAGAAAGAAGAGACTTAAATCTTCTGGTAAAAGTATGAAGTACCTAACAAAAAAAGGAGTATGTTAGAGTCCAGAATGATCCAGAAGAGACCAACAGCCTGGAAAAGCAATCTTTTATTTTCACAGCCGTCTCTTGATTTTAAAAACATGCACTTAAAAAACATAAATATTTGAACAGAACTGTCCACACTCTGGAACTAGCAAAAGAATAGTAGATTTCAGTCTATGTAAGAAGAGATGCCTTTGTAAAATTTCACTTTAAGTTGGAGGGCAAACAAGGTCTTTTTTAGGAAGAGTACTGAACTAGTTAGTCTTCATAGGTTTAATTGAGTTGAGGACTTCGAAATGCTTAAAGTCTTCTGATTATCTGGGTGGGCTATGAATCCCAAATTGTGTGTCCTTAAAAGAGATACATAGAGCAAGGAAAGACATAAAAGGAGAACAAAAAGCTGAGTGTCTCACTCCTGTGATCCCCACACTGAAGAGGCTGAAGCAGAAGGATCAGCATGAGTTTTAGGGTAGAATGAGATACGTATTGAGTTCAAGTACAACCTAAACTACAAGGAAAGACTCCATCTCAAAAAGCAAGACACAAAAACTAAATAATAAAGAGAGAGAAAGGGACACAGAGACAGATGGACAAACAGATGGACAGACAGACAGAGACAGAGACAAAGAGATAATGTAAGCTGAGAGGCAGAAACTAGAAGGATGTGATCAGAAGCTACAGAATGTGCAGTGCCCAGGCGATACAAAAGCCAAAAGAAAGATTTTTTCCAGAACATTTGGAAGATACACAGTCCTGACTTCACTTGGATTTCAGACTGCTGGGTTTTACAAATGTAGAACGAATTACTGTTGTTTAAGTTACAAAATCTGTGGCATTTTATCAGGGCAGCCCTAGTGAACTAATACCAAGCCTCACAAATAATTATTACTCTTTTAATTTTTTTTTCCTTTCTGTTTGTTACATTATAGCAAGTTCAAAATGTCCAATCTTAGCCATCTGTTGTGCATGTGACTCAATGACATTAAGTGTATTCACATTTTTGTGTGTGTGGTAATCACCATTATTCATTCACAGAACCTTTGTTTCCGGGAAAGAGCCAGCGATGCAGCTCAGCACCGCAGAGCGTGCCTGGAACCAACCAAACAAAATCTGACAAAAGAGAAACTTTATATTTTTAAAATGTATTACTCCCATTCTCGGGTTTTTGTAACCACAATTTTATTTTCTAAGAACTTAATGACTCTTGGTATTTCAAATAAGAGGAATCACAAACTGTTTTATAGGGCTGGATTGATTGATTTTTATGTGTTCAGTACAGAGTCCGCAGGGTCTTACTACATAGATCAGACTTGTAGTGATCCTCCTGCTTTCAGTCTCCCAAACGCTGGGATTACAGGTGTGCGCCACCCTTCCCAGTCTCAATGGCCGTCTCAGTGTGCCTCAGGGGGCAGGTCTGGAACAGCACACTAGGGACCAAACCCCTTCCGCTGCGCTCTGCCTAAGCAGGCGCTTTAGTCCTCTGATTTATCTGGCAGCCCTTCTTTTATCTAATATAACATCATCAGAGTGCTTGTGTTGTGAGATTTGTCAGAACTGCATTTCCTTTTAATATGAAATATGTATATACCATATGTTGTTTACCTATCAATCCAGTAATATACATTTGGGTTACTTTCACATCTTCATTACTGTGAACAACAGTGCTCTAAATACTGGTGTACAAATAGTTCTTCAAGCTATTTTGAAAATATACCCATACGTGAGATTGTTTAACTAGTTTGAGGAAAAGTTGTTATATTTTCCATTATAAATGATTTGATTTCACGTTGTGAGCAAAATTATGCTAGAGCTCCAAGTTCTCTACATTTCTTCAGTACTTGTCATACACTTTTAAATTTCATTTTAAAATAAATTTTTGATTTTATTAAAATATAATCATTGATATGCTAATTGTACACATTTAGGAAGCCCAGTGTGGCATGTACATAACCCATAATAATCTGATCAGAATAATTGGCATATCTATCACTTTAAATATACCAAATATTCAAAATTTTCACTACCATTTTTAAATACTCAATTAAGTGCCATCAGTACTAGTGATCTAACCTCACTGGAAAATGCTTAAATTATCCCTTTTATCTAACCAATCCTCTGTCCCCATAAATTATCCCCTAAATTCGTTTCTCCTCCATTCCATTTCCAGGATTTTGTAACTCTGTTAGAGTTGCAAAATGTTTGAAATGAAATATTTAGCATTCACATAGAAGTATGAACATGTGCTATTTGCTTTTCTGGATCTTGACAGTTGTCAATGGTGTGGTAAAATGTGTGAGAACACATGTCTCTCAGATGTGTCGATTTCCAGTCCCTTATGTATACTCAGTGGTGGGATTCATGGATCAACTCATGTTTTTGTTTCTATGATTTTGAAGAGCCTCCATGTTGTTTTCCACAACACTTGTGCCAATTTACATCCCCACCAATCCTCTATGAGAGCTCCTCTTCTGCCTCGTCACCAGCATTTATGTCTTTTCATTAATGATGGTAATTGTGGTGAGACGACACCACCTTGTCATTTTGGTTTGTATTTCCCTGTTGCATTTTATTAAGTTGCCAGGCTCAGACTTTCTGTTCCAGTGGTAGGAGAGCTCAGCCATGCCAGAGAAACATTTTATATGTATCTGTTACACCCGCTTAGTTAATAGGCTAGTTTCCCTCCGATGACAAATAAAGAAGAAGAGAATGGCTAAGGGATGCCTAAGGGGTCCGTAGAGCACATTGTGGGTGTGTCTGGCCAATTCATGGAGGTGTAATCTTGGCTTCTATATATGGTCCCTGATGGCGGTTTCCTTGGTGCTATCTCCCTCCTCTCCCTCTGCACTGCCATGCAAGCAGCTTTGCTCTGCCACGCACACCCCTGTGATATTTCTGACTTGGAGCCAGCCAACTAGGAATGCATCCACTCTAACCATGAGCCAAACCAAAACTAAACTTTGCTATTTTAAATTGTTTCGAACATCGTGGTCAGCAATGGGGAAGCTGCCTAATGCATCTCCAGTGTTGGTTTGTTCACTGGGTGGGGAGCAGGGTTCAAATACCTGTCTTTGGATCAAAGTAGAGCTTTGAAGTTCTCCACAAGTCATGCATTGCAGTTATGTCTCTCTCAAAATCTACTTATACACGTATCATACATTGAGGTACTGCTATGTTTTATGTCTATGGAATTACAACTACTGTATTTTCTTGCTGAACTGATCCATTAGTCATTCTCCTCTTCTGGTATTGCAGCTTTTAATTTTGTCTGATACAACTACTTCTGCTCTATTGATTGTCCATTACATGAAACATCATTTTCTATCATTTTTCTTTTGGTATCTATTTGTTCTTAGAATGAGTTTCTTGTGCATAGCACCCAGGTGGCTATTCTGTTTCTCTCAGTGAGCCTCAAGATAATTACTGATGGAGAAGAACTTACTACTATCATTTTAGTCATTGTTTTCTTTTTGACTGAACTCTTTTTGCTGTTGTTTTTCCTTTGTGATAAAATAATTTTCTGTATTGGTATATGTTGAATGACTGATTTTTAATTTTTGTCTATCTATTATAGGTTTTTTTTTCTCTGTGGTTATTGTGACCTTTACAGAAACAATAAAATGCTGCATTTTAACTCCTTTCTAGATTATAATTTTTAAAAAATTTTTTGTAATAAGAAATAACAATGTGAGTCTCAAAACATGTCAGTAGTACATTCCCAATACGTGATACAGTGCATATTGTTGTCCTAGTAGTGATACAGAGCTCAGGATGTAGACATGATAATTTTTTTCATCATTATGGGTACAAAAAATTTCTTCTCATTGAAATAAGAGATAGTAGTTGTATACATAATCCAATGTTCCATAATTGCAGTATGCTAAGTTGTAAAAGGCTTAAATCAACAGCTTCCAACATTGCCAGTTTTGCCAATAGATTACAATGTTTTAAAATTTTTCTTAGTCACTTTTCACTCATTGCTGGGACAAATACCCAACACTTAAAATGAAGAAAGGAAAAGTTTATAATAGCTCACAGTTTGTGCAGGTTTCAGTCCATATTTGGCTGGCCCAAGGCTGAGTGGAATAGGGCAGAGAGCATCCAGTTCATGGCGGTGGAACAGCAACAATCATAACAGAAGCAACTGACCAAACAGAGGAGCAGAGAGCAACAGCTTTAGTCTGTCTCTCTTTTATATTTCTATCAGGCTCTCTGCCTTAGGATACCCGCCCTAGACCACACCCACAGTCCCAGCCCTACTCAGACCAATAATCCCATCAATACTAGCACACATAATCCCAGTGACTCATGAGTCAAGTCTCAATCTATAGAAGTCCCTGCCCAATGACTACATGAGTCTTTGGGGGGACAAGTAGACATAAACCATAACAAAAATATATATTTGATGTAAAGCCTCACTATGCAGATTGGAGTCATTGCGTTCTTCCTGTTTTCAACCTTCCCAGTGCTGAAATTACAGGTATGCACCACCATTCCCAGTCTTAGTGTCCAGATCAGTGCACTCAGTGACAGAGCCAGTGGGACATGTGGTCCTGGGATTGAACCTGGTCCTTGCACGTGCCTAAGCAGGCAATTAGTTTACTGAGTTATCTTGCCGGCCCTAGATTAGATTTTTTGATGTCATATTTTACATCTTTTTATATTTCATGTTCCTTAAAACTTATTGTATATAATATTTAAATAGTTTCAGGTTATGCACTTTAAAAAGAAATACGTTCATTTATTTTGACAGAGGGTCTCTCTATGCAGCTTGGGCTCATAGTGAGTCTCCTGTCTCAGCTTCCCCAGTGCTGAGATTACAATTGGGTGCTACCATACCTGGTTTCGGTGGCTGGCCCAATGTGCCCTTGGTTCCGGGGCTGGCACTGAATAGAGTACAAGAGATCGAAACCAGGTCATGGTGCGTGCCATACAGGTACTGAGACCACTGAACAATCTCCCTAACACATTTCTATTACAGTTCTAGAGTATTCTGAATTTGATTATTTATTTACTTTTAATAGTGAAAGCTGTACTTGGAAATGTATAAAAATTCATTTTATCATTTCTCATAAGTTTAGCAATGATGAATTCCCTGACCTTTTGTACAATCAGAATGATTTTCTCTTTCAGTAGCAGAGTTCCTTATTGGTAGGGGGAATCTTTTTCTTTAGCATTTGGAACCATCCCACTTTTGCCTGGTGCATAATGATCCTGACAAGAAGGCCCTTGCCAGGCTCTTAAATTTCTTCCTCTCCTGTTTGCTTTCTTAATTTTTGTTTATCTTTCATTTTTCACTGTTTGACTATAATGCATGCTATAATATTCTTTTTTTTTTTTTTTTTTTTTTTTTTTTTTTTTTTTTTTTTTTTTTTTTTTTTTTTTTTTTTTTTTTTTTTTTTTTTTTTTTTTTTTTTTTTTTTTTTTTTTTTTTTTTTTTTTTTTTTTTTTTTTTTTTTTTTTTTTTTTTTTTTTTTTTTTTTTTTTTTTTTTTTTTTTTTTTTTTTTTTTTTTTTTTTTTT